>JAKELL010000260.1:0-67270 GCA_021524915.1 Lactarius akahatsu
TGCAGACCTGTGGCCTACCGCTGCAAGCTCACACGCGTCCTCTTGCGTCACAGGCGACACAGCTTGCCGTACTCGACGCAAGAGCCACGGCCCTGTCCGAACCGACTGGCATCTGGAATGTTATCTGCTCGTGATTATAGGTTAGATTCGTAATCACCCATTCGAATGAGGACTTTTGAGGGGTTGCAAGCGACTGGAGGGTCTGCACAGCCGGCGCCCCCATAGAGCGGGCGGTCAAATCCAAGTTACTGTATAGGTCCTGCTAGACGCTTGTAGAATTCTTCCAGATGCACCATATACGGTCTCGGAAAAGCCCGATAATCAAGGTCACAATAAGACCTAATCGGGAAATGCGTTCGTACTTGAGTTCTGGACACCTACATCAGCAAAAAAGACAAAAAATTTTAAGTGCTTATAAGCCATTGTATTGGCCACAAGTCATGTAAGCCTGGCTGGAATTATAAGATCTTATCGAGTCATGTCGTTTTGGCAATTCACCATAACAAGCACAATTGTTCTGGAGATTTGTAATCGCTTTCAATGGTTACTGGAAAATGTGATTATTTTTGAAGATTCTAAGCACTGATGACCGGTTCTGTGTACTGTAAGTACTTTCAGGTGTTGTGCATGTTTATGTGCAATTTTTGCTGTTTCTGTTAGCTGTAATCACTGTCGAGGATCATATGTGTATTGCAGTTCTCAAGCATTTTCACAAGCATTTTTTTAGTTTTTAATCGACTTTATGGGCATCACTTAAATCTATCATTGTAATCGCTTCCAACAGATTTTCTCTCTTCTAAGTGCTCTTCTGGGTAGCACGCACACGCTTCAATTATAAACACATATACAGTCCATATGTACTTCCCACGCTTTAATGGATGCAAACCGCAAAAAACAATTGTATTCATTTACAGAGCACATGATATCACTGGAGAATAAGACAGTTACTAGCGTTGGCGCTGTAGTAGGAAGACATGAGTATTTGCCACTCTAGTTATGGAACAAACTCACAGAGGTTGTTTTTGATCGTTTGGACTTCCTCTGAGGAGACCTCCGTCCATTTTGATGCCTCCCCTCACTAGCACTGTCGTTGTCTTGGTCATTGTCGTCTTCGTGTTGAACTGACTCCCATTGCTGGCTGCTCCGTTTTTGAGACTGTCGTGCAGGCAACACCCCTGGATCGTCGTGGTCACCTTCATGTTGGCTTGCCACCCACTGGACACTCTGCTTCCGAGATTGCAGCGCAGGCAACCCCCCTTGATCATGTTCCTCACCACTGTCATCACCGTCTCCACCAGGGGTTCCACGGGCCAATGGTGTTCTGCGGCAGGATGGTGGAGACGCTTCATTGTCACTGGGCTCATTGTCCAGTGGATCTGTCAACGGTGTCACTTCTCGGTCTGATAGGGTCATCAAGTGTCAATCACCACTTGCACAATTTAGCAGCGTACTCACACGGCTCGATGGCTGCTCTCTCAGCAGCAGCTGCTAGCAACTCATCAGTACGGCGATCTGCTGCCTGGGCCATTGCTTTGGCTAGTATGCCATCAGAGGCATCAGCTTCGGTTGACCTAAATGAAGCAAGGCCATCTCTGTGACCGAAGATCTGCCTGTGTATGAAGTATAGTGAGACGCTTCTCCACACTGGTGACATCCACTCACTCGTTCCACCAGCTGAGGGTCTCCTTTCCCCAATTTCTGTCCACCTCAAAGACCTTGAGCAAAGTCTCGAAGAACACTTCATAGCTGAAGGCACCATCGTTTCCGGTCCATGTTTGCTGTTCACTCAACGCAAAACGGGCCTATCCCATAGTCAGATTCGAAACAAATGGGGCCATTATCTTTTACTTACCTGAACTGCTGAATACGCAATCATCGGAACTGTGACAGTCAGTAACCCATAAATACCGGCCATCCCAGTTCGCGTGGGAGTTTGAATCATTGAGGGACCACGTATGCTACCCCTTGGCCCAGTAAATATTGCACGGAAACACTGAAACATATGTTAGTTCCAGCTATACAATGTCCAAGGATGACGCACGAAGACAAGGAATTTGCCTCGCAAGAATCCTTGAAGGACGTGTTTGGGATTGTAGTCGTCCAGGTCTTCGTATAAGAAGGCCGGTGAACGGTGGGCTGTCACCTTGTATCTCGCGTCACCTTTCACCCTTTCTCTCATACTGCACATGGTCACTCGAATTCGAAGATTGTGTTTTGCGTGTACTCACCAAATAGGATCCCTGTCATATTCCTTAATATACTCCACCGGTATGAGCAGTCGTCCGAGTTTATTGTGATTGAATCCACGATCCATCTTCGAATCTCCATCCAACCCAATTTGAGTGCCCACAGTTTCACTGGCAAACCTTCCGGCGAGTTCTTTAAGTCGATGGGCATCACTTGATCGCGCTGATCGCATGCCTTTTTTGAGCTGTCATACATTCAGGTACATACGCAGATACAAACCAAAATCCTTACCGCTATCGAAACAAATTTTATGTCTCCTTGCCTTAAGCGTGTCTCCAGTTCAGGGCAGAAGGTCATGACTGCCACAGACCAAGTCCCGTATCGAGACTTTGTTCGGTCATCCCTATGTTCCTGCTTTAGGCATTGAACACTGTATGCACCTTTTCACCACTTACATATGAATTCGCCTCAGAGCATCTCCCGGTGCCACCTGCTCTTCCGCGATGGACACGAGATTCTTAATTGACACAGAAATGTGGAGACACCGCATAATATATTGCCCAGTTTGCGCAATGGGGCAGGGTTGTCGCTTATCACAGCTGAGAGCACGCGTCAATACCAGGAGTGTTATAATAAGAATCACTTAACTTTGATGGCTGTTTGTTTGTTCGGCCGCGCAGCCCATTGTCGTTGCTGGTATCTTCTATGGGCTCCCCCCGTGTGATTGATCTATGGTCATGGTATCCATTTCTGTGGGTCAAGCCCAGGGGTGCGCTCATTGGGGAAGGGGAAGAGGATTGTTCAGATGAATACATTGCAATGGAAAAAAAAAAAAAAAAAGATGACGCATCTCAACCCAGTCCTTTTGACGACTCTCAAGAGATCATGTGATCGTGATCTGCACATTGGCCGGTGAAATTGTCTTGCCCAAGAATGGTTGCGCTACTGTTTGATCTGGGGGGTGTAGGATCAGAGCATGTCAATGATATTACGGTTATGTGTCGTAGAGGTGGCTTCAATGCGGGAGAGCACCGCGAAGCAGTGAAAACGGCGTCACTGAGAATCCGTACACATTACAAAGATACAAGTGGTTTGAAAGCGGCAAGATCCTCTTCCTCGAGGGAAAAGTCGCGAGAGTCTGTCTAGTGAGAAGGTAATAACCCAGTCATTTTCTTGACCATACCGACCGCACCAAACGGGGCATTATTGATGACGACTACTTTACAACTGACCACGGGATGCCATGTGGCGTAAGAGACTTGAGGTGAATCGAGATCTGGTGGCAGCGGTGTATCACATTCGCGACTCGGATTACTTCGCCTTCTCGAGGTGAGGATGTGATGTGGATTCTCTTTCCGGCCAACTTTGGGATGGACATAGAGTGGTGGGTAATGTTCGGGCACTGCCGAACACTCTTTTCCTCGTCTGGCTGTCAATGTTCCTACCGATCTTATGGCTCGCGTCGACTCTACTACCAAAGGTGGACCACCCTCAAACAAAAAATCAACATGCCGAGCGCGACACACAGAGGTGAGTACACGACGCCTTTCACAAAGGGCGCCATATTCCTGACACTCCACACCGGAACTAGTTCACAGATTAACAACCCTAAATTGTGGTTATGCAGACGGTAGATACAGTACGACTGTACTAGAAACAATTTTTAAGTAAGCATGCGAGCTTTCAACCGACCATCGACTTCGTAATCCGAACTCTCGGGTTCAGTCGCCGAGCTGTCCAAGTCAATTGGAGATGCGGTGAGTAGATCGTATAAACTTCTTGGCATTGGTGGGAGTTGTACTAACTCCTCTCCTTGATCGTCGACATGATACTGTGGAGTTCCTGTGATCCCGAGTCCAGATCCTCCCGGCTTAGTCCCCGCCTGACGGTTCACGGGACCATTTGCTGGATGGTCCTTGATCGCATTGCGCGGGCGTTCGTGATCCTTCATCCGACCGTCGAGTTCGCAATCCACACTCTCAGGTTCAGTCGCCGAGCTGTCCAAGTCAATGGGCGATGCGGTGAGTACAGCATAAAAACTTCTCGGCATTGGTGGGAGTTGTACTAACTCGTCTCCTTGATCGACAGGCACACGATACTGTTCACATCCACCCGGCTCAGTCCTCGCCTGACGTTTGATGGGGCCGTCCGTTGGATGGTCTTCGGTCGTGTTGCGCGGACGTTTTGTACCAATCATTGGATTGATTGGGTGTGGCTTTGACTCCGTCGACATTGGAGTTGACTGGATTAGGTGCGGGTTTGATTCCGTTGACTGGATTAAGTGCGGGTTTGATTCCGTTGACATGGGAGTCGCGCTCGCGATTACCGGCTGGGGGCAGCGTGATCCCCATCGAAGAGTCGCTGGCAGACATCGTGGCGACGGTTCTACCCTCCTGCGTGGTCCCACAGAAATTGAATGTCTGTGACACACCGGCGTAAGTCCCCTAAACCTTATGGCGCACACAACAACACTTACGACTCTTCCACTTGTCGGAGGAATGAACAGGAACCCCTGCGGGGCCATGCCCATATTCAGGGTGAGTTCAAGGGGGGGATTGGAAGCGGCCATGTGCAGTTGTACAGCCGTAGGACTTAGAAACGATTAAATAGATTGACCATTGGTCGTTGATGACATTTGACAGACGGATGTGTCAAAAGGGGCGAATCAGACAATGTGCGGATCACCGCCCGAAGTGAGACTGGAAGACGACGCAATAATAAGTACCCGTCTCCCGTGCAAGGTTCTGTGCTCACCAGCCAACTCTCAATCAGTCTACTATGCAACACAAGTGTATTGAATGCAACAGAAGCTTTCAATCGAGCGTGTCGCTTGACAAACACAGATGCCGGGGGCCGATGAAAACGACAAGTACGCCTTCGGCGACAGCGAGCCGCCGACGAACAGAACTGAGCCCACCAAGACATCCCAAGCGAGCACGAATCACATCCCGACATGTCGACGAGGGTGCCCCCGCTGAACAAGGACCAGAAGATCATGATCACCCTGGACCAGCCTACAGCCCCCCACCCAGAATGACTCCCCCGCCTGTACGTTCTGCGCGATCAGGCCGCGTTGTCCGTATGCCTCAACGACTCATAGACTATGTGCCCCATGGTGATATGTCCCTTGCCCATGTACCGCCCAGGGAACCCACACCGCCAGAGCACGAGGACCGCACAACTTCCCCACCGATCGCCGCAACGCCTCCACCATTAACGCACCCGCACCCGCACCAAACGCAAACCAACAATCTCGGTGTTTTCAGGAGATACACTCACACGCCAACGTGGCATCCGAAACACGAGGAGAGAATGGATCTCATATGCGATTCCCCGATTCTAGATATTCCACCCCCCCCTATCCCTACAGAGGCCGTACATGAGATATCCGACGATACACCAAACCCGGATCCCTTTGCGCCATTTTCTAACTACAGCACTGCTGTCTTCATGGCGGCATATTTTTCTGGATCGGATACCAAGTCCATGGAACATGCAAATTTACTTGCCGAGGCGATGAACGACCCCAGATTCCGGTTAGACGAATTGAAGGGGTTCAGTGCCCAAAGAGAAAACACGCGCATGGACAAGTATCTCAAGGACGAAGTGCATCCCTTCCAGAGACAAGACGGATGGCAGGAAGCAAGTATCGAAATCCGTCTGCCAATCGAAGGGAGTAGATTCAACACCGAAGACGACGCCCCATCGTTACAGATTCACCAGCTATACCACCGTCGAATTACTGACATTATTAAAGCTGTATGTTCGTCCAAGGCGGCGGAGTCATTTGAATTTACGCCGTATACCATGCACTGGTGTCCCGACTCTGACGATCCACACAAGTACGAGCGAGTATACGCCGATACATACACTTCGGATACAATGATCCAAGCACAAACCGAAGTTGACAACCTTCCTCGGCTGGACGGAGATACGATGGAGCGTGTAGCAATCGGGCTCATGCTAGCTTCGGATTCTGCGCAACTCACGAACTTTGGGACAGCCACAGTGTGGCCCATATACCTCATGTTCGCGAATCAGCCCAAACAAGAGAGGGTAAGACCCTCATGTCGCGCAGTGCATCATCTAGCATATGTACCTTCCGTAAGTCTACCGAATGTCGATTGATTCACGTACATCGCTAACAAGAAATGCAGCTCGGTCAAGATTTTGCCAGTCGATATCAAATAACGATGGGCAAAGCACCATCACCCGACGTCGAACTACATTGCAAGCGAGAGCTCATGCAGGGTGTGTGGAAACACCTCATGAATACTGATTTCGTCGAGGGTTGCACAAACGGCCTCCTCATACGATGCTCCGATGGCGTGGAGCGTAATTTTTTCATTCGCTTGATTTCATACTCGGCCGATTATCCCGAAAAGTGAGTCAAATCCGTTAGAGAATTGTCGCATCACGTGCTCACGAAAGTTAAGAGTACTCCTAGCTACGATCAAAAATCTCGGGCGAGCCCCTTGCCCTCGATGCCTAATACAGATGAAGGAAATTCATGGCGTGGCTACACCATCAGACGTTAGAATCCGCAACCGTCTCCGCATAGACAACGAACGAAGACGTGAACGGGTTGAGAGGGCCCGCAAATTGATATTTGAGAAGGGACACGCAATTTCAAGCGCACAAGTGCAAAAAATTCTTGGGGATCATTCGATGACCCCTACCCGGGTAAGCCTTGATCTCGCCGGGTAGAATCAGACTAATATGTTTACCAGAATGCGTTCTCAGATAAACTTTCCATGGTAGGAAAGGACTACCATGGGCTTTTTGTCGTGGATCTCCTCCACGAGTTTGAGATTGGCATTTGGAAGTCAGTGCTCACGCATCTGATCCGGATGCTGTACGCAATCCCGGGGGGGCACGATCGTGTAGCAATTTCAGACGCCAGGTAAGTTTCGGTCAAAACTCTGTAAAATGCCAAGTACTAATACTTAATATAGATTCCATAGTATCCCGACTTTCGGCCGCGACACAATTCGCAAGTTCCCAGGGAATATCTCAGGACTCCGCAAACTGGCTGCCCGCGACTATGAAGACATTTTACAGGTTCGCAGTCGGTGTCGTGACACTATGAACTCAGACTGATCGACAATAAGTGCTCAATACCAGCCTTTGACGGGCTGTATCAGGAGGAGGACAACAGGAGCATCAACGAGCTCCTTTTTTTGCTCGCCACTTGGCATGCCTACGCCAAACTTCGCCTGCATACGGACACGACATTGGAGATGTTCCAGACGGTAGGAACGACCCTCTGTCAAGCACTCCGACATTTTGCTAGCGTGACATGCCCCCGATATGCAACAAAGGAGCTGCCGCGAGAAGCCAATGCCCGTGTCGCACGTCAACAAAAACGAGCAACACGCGGCAACGCGGAAAGCCACCGCACGGGAAACGCACCCACGGGCAAAGAACGCACAGGCAAGCAGTTCAATATGTCGACCTATAAGATTCACTGTATCCCCGACTACGTACCTGCCATCCGGAAATATGGGACAACGGACTCCTACAGTACTCAAACGGTAATGTAATTTCACTGTTCGCGCTCAAAGCCATCCGCAGCTGATCATTACAGAGCGAGCTCGCACACCGAATATCCAAGATGTGGTATAGGTCGTCGAACAAGAACCGCGACTTTATACGCCAGGTTGCCAATAAGGAGAGCCGCACGCGGTTCTACGCTACAATGTTGGAAGTGTTAGCTCAGGGGCAGAGTCCGTCCACCCCAGCAACTCTCTTTACAAACAGTTGTGAAAGGCCAAGCTCTCGGGACGAAGAAGCTACGCTAAACAACCCAAGCGTCCGTTATCAGATGTCCAAGTCCAGTGCGACCAGCAGAGACCTTACATGGTGGCTTTTAGAAAACCAGGACGACCGTGCCCTACAAGTGAGTCTAGACCCTTGTCCATTGTCCGTCCTAGTGCTGATGCGGGTGTCTAATAAGAATTTTCGACCTCGACTCATTGATCATTTACTGGCACGCATCAAGGGGCAGCCGTATACCGGAGATGAACACGACTTTACAAGTTTGGATCGGGACAACATCGTCATTGATCAGAACCGGATGTACGAACACAAGACAATCAGATTCAAGTCCACTACGTATGATGCACGTAGAATGGAAGAGTCAGCTAATCCCCGTACACACGCAGATATCATTGTCCTGTCACACGAGGACGGCAGTGAAGGAAGGCCAGCGTTCCCGTACTGGCATGCAAGGATCATTGGGATATATCACCTTTTGGTTCGAGAGAGGACTCATGGTGCTACAGGCCTCACACTCCCTTCGCGAATGGACGTCCTGTTTGTCAGATGGTTTGGTCTTGACTCAGACGAAGGACAGAGTGGTTGGCGCGCACGGCAGATGCACAAAGTCGGGTTTCTCCCGGATACTAACGTACATGGGCCCGCGTTTGGGTTTCTAGACCCGAAAGAGGTCATAAGGATGGTGCACCTGATACCAGACTTCTCTTCAATCCGTACCAAGGATCTATTGATCGGGAAATCTATTGCCGATCCGAACCCCCATCCGGATGGGGAGTACCCTGTCTACTATGTTGCAATGTACGTGACAAATGCGTCCTAAACTAGTTACTTATCCCTGTCCTAGGTTTTCTGATAGAGATCTCTTCATGCGATATCGTGGTGGGGGGATAGGTCATTTGGCAACCCGGCACTGCAGCAAGACTCTCCTCATGGACGAACACACATTACCAGCGGAGACAGGTAGTACATTGCCCGTGCCCACTGGGGATCAGGACTGCGAGACCGAAGACGAGGATGAGACAGAGGATGAGGGGGAAGACCGCGGAGGTGAATCAGTGACGGAGACAGACGTCATTACCATAGCTGGGTTTGCACCTCTATGACGATTTTGCTTACAAAACCAAGTACAAAACAGTCATGAGAATAATCCTGAATTATACGCACTTGTGACGGACCACACATATTATCCTCACATTGTGACGCTCATAAATGGACCTGAGAATTGCGAACACTTATTTCCGGGCCAAGATTGACCCATGCCGATTGCGGTCCGGCTACAAATGATTGTTATCGTATAAAATTTTAAGTAAGCATATCCGCTTTCAGCAAGCGCCGAAATTTTTTTCTTTTTTTGCTGATGTATTTCTTGACCACGAGTGACAAGGCTACTAGGTTGAAAACCCACTAACTTGAACTCGTGGCACCCGCTCGTCATCATCACCCATCATGTATCACAGACCGCAGTCCACTGGGCCCACTGCATATATATCTGGTCAAGGCCTAACTTTGATCTCGACTTGGATACTTTATGGCCTGCAGGCTGCCGGGCTTTTAATATTTTTTTTTATCTGACTGTTGTTGTTGCGACCCTACAGTTCTACCACCAATGGGAGTGCTTCGAACTCGTCGTGTCTTGTGCTTGGTCTCATGTCCGTCTCATGTCCAGATCACTAAGGGGATCTATATTACGTTCTTGTTCTGATTCTGATCACGCATTTCTCACTGGCAAATTGGATGTATCTGATGCCTCACAACTCCTCTGCCCTAGCCATCATATGGCGCACCTCCAGGAAGGGTCCTGCAGGCGGTAACCATATAATATTCAAACGTCATTCTAGATTCCAGTGACCCTTTTCTGGGTTATTAACGTTCAATTGCTGGTTTTAGGCGCTGATTCCGAGTCCACAATCACTCCGCATCATGATGTAGCACGAATACTAGAAGTAAACGCAAGATTGGGCGCAAGAACCGTTGTTTCCCCGTCTCAGTTTACTTCCTCCCCTATAGTTACTCAGCCTCCTGAAAGTGCTGGCTTTACTAGGATACTTGGCAGCAGCAGTGACCCAACAACCCTCCTCCTCGCTGCATTTCTTCTCCTTGCGGGTATTTGGCTCATCCTGAGACTCGTTCAGAGTTACATCCGTAACCTTCCACCGGGTCTGAGAGGGCTTGCCCTCATCGGGCACGTTATACACATCGCAGATCACGAATGGCTGGCTTCACCGCAACGCAGGGATGTATATGGTGACACACCATGCCTTCGACGTCTCAAAGCGCGCTCATGAATCGTTCAGGAGAAGTTATGTATAACAACGCGCTTGGGAAAGGCATGTTAATTATCAATAGCCAACACGCCGCCATCGATTTACTTGAGAAGCGATCTACCATATATTCTGATCGACCACACTACATCTCTGCAGGCGATTTTATGACAAAGAACATGTCGTTTAGCATCTTGCCATATGGCGACCTGTATGCAACCTACACTTTGTCTTGTCTCCACGCTGACTCTATATAGACTGCGTCAGTTCCGTCGTGTCGCCGCAGAAGGCTTCTCCAAATCAGCCGTACAGCGCTTCCACCCCATCCAGAATCGCGAGGCGATCATGTTGGCGGTTGCACTGGTGAAGAGTCCTTCCAATCTGGAGAAGCATTTCCATCGACACACAGGTCCATTATGTTATCCGTTGATTACCACATTCCACCAGTAGAGTCAAAGGACGACCCATGTATCATTGGAGTTGAAAACCATGTGCGGCGGTTTTTGCGCGAGGTACAACCCGGGACACGTCTAGTCGAGTATTTCCCTTGGTTGAGATATGTCCCAAGTAGATGGGTACATTTATGCGTTGGTCGTCGGTCTCCTCTCATCATGCCATACAGGTTCGCCAAGTGAAAGCGCGACGCACAGTACTGGTTTATCCAGGACTCACTCAGGTTTCAGCGTCTTCTCGGAAAAGTTGCCGACGACTTGGTACGCCCTGGCTGAATGATTGATCGACAGACGAGATGGATCATATAACTCAACTGCAGGCGAACGGAATTGATCGACCGAGTTTCGGTGCTATAATAATCAAAACTCAGAGGAAACACAGCCTTTCCGAACTCGAGCAAGCCTGGCTTGTCGGCGTCATGCTGTATGTCCCCTAACATATACTTTGAGACAGGCCTCGAGAATCTGAAGGCATGTAGTTCCGCGGGCGAGGAAACAGTGTCTGCTTCATTGCAGTGGTGGATTCTTGCCATGCCCGTATATCCTAATGTCCAAGCCCGCGCTCACGCCGAGCTCGACGAAGTTGTAGGCCGCGGTCGTCCACCAACCTTCGCAGACATCCCCTTTCTCCCCTACATCCGCGCAATGGTCAATGAATCACTGCGCTGGTCACCAGTAGCTCCCTTCGGCGTGCCGCACGCATCGACCGCGGACGACTGGTATGAAGGCATGTTCATCCCCAAGGGCACGATCTGCCTCCAGAACATGCGGCTACTCAACTTCGACCCGGAGGTGTTTGGCCGTACCGCGGCAGAGTTCGACCCGACTAGGTACCTGGATGAGAAAGGTCAGGTTAAGACGCTGATGGAGGGCCGAGAGGAGGGACACATGTCATTCGGATTCGGGCGGCGTGTGTGTCCTGGGAGGTACGTTGCTGAAGGGTCACTCGTGATCAACTTTACGACACTGCTTTGGGGGATGCGATTCGAGCGGCCTGAGGGAGCGCAGGGTGAGCTGGACGTGCGTACTCTTGTCCGATCTGGCCCCACGGCGTACGTGCTTTTGCGTGCCCTGTCAATGAGTTCTTACTTAGACAACACAGTCGCCCTGTTCCGTTCGAATGTAAGGCGGTCCCTCGGTTTACGGAGGCTGAGGCTTTGCTGAACGAAGCATTGAGTATGTACGAATAAATGGGTCTCCTTGTGGCGTTGTAATGTCTTGCGTGTCGTGGTGCTGAGTGTCGCAGTTTTGTTCTTCGGAAGAGGGTCCACGACGGGTATTTCTTGACCACCAATGACGTCTACCCTTAGCACTCCCCTCCGTTTACCCTGATGGCCTCTTCTATAGTACCTGGGGGGCGATGAGTGTTTTTTGACCGAAGCGGCATGCTGGCTCAGAGATTTGAATTAGCCAAGGTCATACTGTGTTTTCCCATCCCAGATCGAATAACTTACCGGATCATAGATCGTGACCTATGGGACCCGCTTTAGTCACCTGGTCGAGGGGCATGTTCGACCAGTAACCAAATCATTTGACATTCCAGTACTACTCGCATAAATCATTGTGCAATGATCCGTTTGGCACTCTTTCGCACCGATTTTTCTTGCTGCCAAGGCTCTACGGTCTTTTAATTTTACGTATAAACTCGGTTTCACAGCGTCCAATACAGCTCCACGGTTCTTCCACCAGCTGTAGTACTCGTGTCCCGTGGCCGAGTCAGTCTCATGCCCAATAGGTGCCACCGACTTTCTTCACGCGCCAACCCAACTACTCTATTCATTTCTTGACTCATGCTCGGCATATCCACGCTTTCCTTGAGAAAAAATTTCTGGAGCAAGGAAGTTTTTCGGGACAACGGTGTGTCGGTCGGCATGGAACTGCGCCGGCCTGCGTCAAGATCGTGCCCATCGGTCATCCCATCGGGCCCGCCTCGGCCACCAAAATCAGCGTACGGAGCAAAATATTATCAACTCCGTGCTTTTATCATCGCCCTCGGAACACTTTCCCACGAACGACTAGAGATAGAGATCTACAAAAATCACGCCTCAGCGGTCTTCTCACTGAGGCAACCACCAAACATCTATTAACACGAGAACTGGTACAATTAAGCCCATTACAGATGCACTACAGTACGGTACCATAAAAATAGCATTATTGACGCTGCGCAGTGCGTCTTCATGGAACTATTAGCGGAACTCCATTCCGATGACGGGCGACAACCCAGTGTAGTTATAATTATTTTTAGGACACCGATTCCACAATCAACCGGACAACACAACTTTGACAGCGAAATGGGGACCACGGCTAGGGAAGCGAGAAATAGACAGTGAGGAATTGCTCATAGTTGAGCCGGACCCAGCCGTCATTGTCCCCGTCGAGCCCCCTAAAGGACTCCGTAAACTGCTTGACAAACACACACGCACGCATGAAGCGGTCAAACGTGATTGACGGCCGACCTAGTACCTCAGAACCCGTAGGCGAGGAAGCTACCGAACAAAATAAAAATCAATCGTACAAACAAGTCAGACATATGAAACAGACGTACCATACTTGGCCACGAGAAGCGCGAGTAAGTGGTGGGGAAGCTTGAAGCCGAACTGGCTCAGGGCACTCTGGAGCTCCGAGCCGTCGATGGTCCCAGAGCCGTCCCGGTCAAAGCGTCGAAATACATGCTGCCAGTCCTGTTGTATTGTTAGTTGACTAAGCCTTTTCCAGCGATGACTCGACTTATACACACCTCAATATATCGCCAAAGGCCGGAGAACTGGAGGGGGCACGTGAGAGACTGCGGATGGCACACGGGGAAAGCTCGCTCACCTCGTTGAAGTCAATGTCACCGGTCCGATTTGTGTCCTGTGATGTGATGTGTGATGTCAGTGAGTGGAACAAACGCCGCCTCGATACGCAATCACCACATACAAAGAGGCCCATGAGGAGCTTCACAGTGTCGAGGTCAAAGGCTACAAGTCACAAAACACGTTGAGTAATCCCCAAGCAGAGGCACTGTGAAAGAAAACGCACGGGTCCAGTCACCATTAATCAGCGCCCTCTCTGTCAACCATCCGTTTAGCTCGGTGTATGCTGCGCATAGATTAGGGGATACCAAAAAGCACAACTCACGCAGTTCGGGTGCAGAAATGCTCCCAGACCGGTCCACGTCGACCGAGACGAACCACGCCCATAATCTAAGCGGCGTCGAGTGAGATAGAATGAGATAATCTACGACATTGACTTACTTGGGGTTGGCACCGGGCGGCGGGACTGACTCGCGTATGACGGCAAAGCCGCCTACTCCACTCCCGACTGGGTACCGACCACTCGCGCGGGTATACTTTGTACCGGGAGGGGCGAGCGCAGGTGCATGGGCGTGTTGTGTGCCGTATTGTGTGCCGTATTGTTTACTGTGTTGTGAGCCGTGGCGCTGTAATCGCGGCGCACGACGCGTGCATGTCAGTATGACGACGGCTGAGGTAGTTGGTAGAGGAAAATGCCTACACGAAAGAAGGACATTTTCACAGATGGGGGCTAAGTACTACTGTAGTGGCTGGAGGAGAAGTGTTGGTTGGGTTGGTGTCGTTTGATTCTGCGACCCTGAAGGACGTGGGGCCATATAAAGGTAGGCGAAGCGCACAGCCAATTCTAATTCAGGGTCTTGGTGACTCAGGGGGAGATGTCATGTCGATGTCATGTCGAGAAAGTGCGCCAATGGAATGGAGATACCCCATACAGCCGGCGGTGCGCCGGTGCTGTACTGGCGGAAGACCCTCCTCGACGTATCTCACACAGCATGCGTCACCCGCTTTGGATCGGACCCCCCAGGAGCGACCCGTGCTCAACTTCGCGACCATTCGACGGCACACACAGCCCCTCGTCGTTTGGCCACAGCCAGAGTATTCTGTGCGGTGCAAATGCGGTGCAGATATCGAGCGTCGGAGCGTCGGAGTGCCACAATTAGGCACGCATAGAGCGACAGAAAGCTCGGTTAATCAGTCCATTTGTCATCAGGATTATGTAATTTAGACGACGAGAGGCAATGAAACACAACAAACACGATTCACAATACGGGGTCCAGATCTGCAGATACTAGGCGTACTGTACAAGTAGCTTTCTTCCTCATTCTCTTACAAAAAAACCCAAACCAATTTCTAGTTATCAAGCTCCTTCGGCCACTACCCGTTCAAGGCAATGACAAGACGGTCTGGAGGAACTGATCATAGTTGATTTGTATCCAACCATCGCGGTCGGTGTCGAGAGCGGAGAATGCCTCGGTGATTTGCTTCACAACGACGCACGCGCGCACGAAGCGATCGAAGGTGATGCCTGGATGGGCCCCCGGATGGGCCCCTGGGTAGGAACTCTGGGTCGGTGCAGATGCTTTGACGTCTTGTATGAGTAAGTGCGGATAGCAAGAGCGATATCAGCGGTACAGACCGTATTTGCGCTGCAGGAGGTCGAGCAGTGGCGGGGAGAGCCTGTAGCCGAACTGGTTCAGAGCATTCTGCAGCTCGGTACCATCGATGCTACCAGATCGATCGCGGTCGAAGTGGCGGAAGACGCCTTGCCAGTCCTGGTACATTATCGTCAGATTTTTTGTGTATAGAATGTGACGAAGAAGGGGTGCTGCACACCTTGATGTACTTCCACAGGCCGGCGAATTCATTGAAACCGATCGTACCGCTCCTATCAGTGTCCTTCACAGGCGGAAAGTAGAAAGGTCAGGTGTGAAATGGATAGAGGTCATGAAATCACACATACGAAGATGCTCATGAGAAGCTTGACAGTGTCGAGATCAAAGGCTAGATAAGCGATGTCGTCAACGATCAGCGCCATCCAGAAAGATCGACATCCGAAGGTACGCACGAGACCAATCTCCGTTGATCAGCGCCCTCTCTGAGGGAAGTATAAGCGGCATAGCGGGAACACGAAAACGAAAACCACTTACGGAGCTCGGCTGCAGAGATATGGCCCGATCGGTCCACGTCGACAGCGGAGAACCACGACCAGAGCCTATTTGTTCGAACAGCTGTCAGCTATACTCGCAGTGGGAGTATGTGGAGCGCTCCACGTACTGGGGGTCAGCACCGGGGGGCGGGGCTGCCTGGTGAGGCGCAAAGCCTCCGGCTCCACGATATCCTCCAGCAGGGGGACCGTACTGCTGCATATGTGTGAGTGCACGGCCAGGAGTCAGCGCAAGCTGGAGTGAACATACACCACCGTAAGACATGTTTCTGTATATTCAGGGGCTGAGGCCTGAGGGTGAGTGGTGTGTGTGTGTTCGTGTGAGTAAACGAAGTCGGAAATCGAATAGACGAGATAGAAGCGTCGCACGGTTGTTTATATAGGTGGAGAGTTGAGACACAGCCACAGGCAAATTAATTGTCCTGCCGCTTTAGCACTGCGGAGTTGAGGCGATATCTGTTGGCAGACACAGCGTCACTATGAACTAGTGGAAATGGAGAGGAGAGGAGCAGAGAGGAGTTTAAAGGCCAGGCTGTGCTCTATCGATTCCACCCCGGCCATTGCCGCTCTCCCCCTAATGTGATCTAGGCGATCACGGGTCCGAGCACGCACAGCCCCGACCTTCCAGGTTGTGACTGGTGGCGGTTCACTTATCGAGCTCGGGAAGGAATGGCTTACACCCGAGCTCATGAAAAAACCACCAACACAGCACGATCATTCCCTGCTCGCATTGCCACTGAGGCAGGGAGGATTTCGGCCACCTGACTAAAGCCCGAAGCTGCGATGCTCTGTAGCAAAGGCCGCGTAGATTTGCTATGCTAACTTACTCGGAAGAAATGCTGGCACGGTGACTCGCTCTGGCAATCGATGCCATGAATCCAATGCTATATTACTGGGCAAGGGGCACGCCACTATCTTCTTTCTGCACTGGAAGCATAGTAACGATTCGCGAGGTTGTATTCAAGTTGTATTGTATCGAGGTCATGGCGTGCCCAAACCCAGGGCAAACGTCGAGACTTCACTTATCTCAGACAAATGCAATACATCGTACCGTCAAGTGACGTGGCGCTGCTTAGTCTATTGCATCGGCAATATTCGCATAACGCGCGACCTCTTTAGTTCTCTACGATACAGTATGGCCATCGGTCATCCGGGGCCCTCGAATTAGAACTGAATGCTATTACGGGACGGGCGCCCTCCTCTCCAGGAACGGAGGAACGGCGCTGATGGGGCTGGGCACATTCGCACGTCTGCCACCCTGGGCCTAATTGAGTTGAGTATAATCTGAGGTAGTGTAAGTTAATCGTGATGTATATACATGATGTCCTACGATCTATCCCCATCTGACACCACCTTGATGTAAAATGGGCAAGGGCGAAGCTAGCACGAGATAGCTGGTCAGGCGACAAGGATCCGAGAGGGCCGGTTCAGTCGGCGAGCGAGAGTGCGAGAAGTTGAAGGGGATGTTTGCTGAGCGCGACCACGAACAAAGCGACTTGGGAGCTCGCATTGGAGAGGAGTTGGCTGAGGGGCACACGACGATAGGAAAGGAACTGGATGAATGATTCGAATACAAACGCGTCATTTGAATTCTACATATCTAAACAACTGGATCTCAGACTTGAGAGTGTGTCGGGAGACGACGCTGCTTGACCTTCTGTTCTCAGGGATGGAGATCAATGTCAATACGGAGAATGGAATAAAACAATTTGACTTGCCTACCACCATATACTTTGCAGGTTGGATGAACCTGGTGTATGGCATGGGACCCGTCTGTCGCACAAAAATCGACCGTGAGATGGGTGGGCATGTTACGGTGGATTTTTGCGCGACAGTGTGGCTGCCGATCTTCGCTACTCCGCTCTAAGGGAAGCGTTCTAGAGTTTATGCTCGTTCATGCTAGCCCGGGAATGTCAGTAATAACACAAGCAAAGCCAAAGTTGAGCGCTACTGTTGCGTATCTGGTGCCCCGAATGATAACGGATGACGCGATGACGCCGAATACAATATCGAGTCGCCGAGAGATCTCGAACTGACACTGTCGTAAAATAGGTCTTGCTTGCAACCACGATCATCCAAAGGCGGGGAAAGTCTTGGTCGCCAACCTGGCCACCGTCGCGTCATGCGTGACTTGAGTGCTGGTTGCTTTGAGCAAGATGTGAGGGACTGATGTGTAACCTAGAATCATTTTAAAGCGTAAAAAACTCCTTGTCAAAGTAAAATTCCGAACCATCTCCAGAGCTGTCTTCTTAGTCAGTCGTTTGTCTCCCTCCGAGAGTACTACGAGGTCAAAAGGGGTTCTGAGTTGGTCAACATCCTTTCACTGTCATTCCACCGAGTACATTTCAGGAGGTACTACACACCCGTTGACGAGTGAGGATATGGGCCCTTTTGAATTTGAGGATGCCAGGGAAAATGGGACTTGGCTGTAGTATAATATCAAACCGCTAAACATAGGAAAGGAAGAAGTCGGCGGGAGTCGGCGAAGATGTTTGGGATGCACAAAATATAAGAGCGATCTGATACCCTGAACCCAGCGACGTCATGACGTGTCAACCGATATTCAGCCGACTATACATAGCCTTTGGTCAGTACAGTGATGGTCAGACTCTCGTCAAGGGTCCGTAGGAACTTTCTCAAAAGGGAGACAGTACCTTTCTAACTTCATGAACTGCAATTATCCTGAACACGCTCCGTTTCGGGTTGGCTGTGGTCAAGCAAGCGTGCCGAAAATGCAACGCGTATTGTACTACTGTACTAGACCTCAACAAACATACACAATTTTTTTGGCGTGTTTCCGCATACATATGAAAAGAGCTATAGGAAACAAATTCTGATTTGGGTGGGTAATGCATGTGTCTATTACTATGTACAGAATGAAGGCTACGATATGTCGTTAAAGCTACAAAAAAAAATTGACGTTTTTTTTGCAGAGGTATGGTAACAATAGTAATCCCAATATACGACGGCAAAGACGCTCGTTCTCTCCACCCGGGTCGATGCCGGTGCTTGTTCACTGCCTCGCGTCAGCATCAGCTTCTCGTACCCTATGTACAAACAAGTCATGACCCAGGTGCAGCTTCGTTCTCCTCAGAAGTGGCCACGTCTTCAAAAATCTGATCCTGTGAGACGATTGCGTCACCATCCTGTTGATTAGATGACGTGCGCTGTGCAAAATATGTTAAGACTGACCTCTGAAAACATAATGGAGGCAGCTACGTGGTCCGGCATATCAGGGGATCCATATAATAGTGCAGGCTGCCGACTGGACGGGTGGTACTTGCTATATTCTTCTCTACCTCAACCAACCGCTCTTTAAGTGCTTCAAGGGATAGTTCATGCTTTAAAGTCTTCTGAGTGATCAAGCGCTTCTCAAGGTGCAGGGAACTGCGCTGAAATTGGGTAAGGTAGAAGGAGCGACGAAGGTTCTGAGCGGACTCGCTCGCAGAAACGCGTAACTCAGGCTTCTAGAGAAAGGGAAAAAAAAAAAAAACTAAAAATATCTATATGAGTTATTCCTGAAGGCTTACCAAAGTCGTATCATCATTGTTATACTCAGGGTGCAACGACGACACGGAACTGTTGTGAAACGAAACGCGGGAGGTGGCGAGGTGTGCCCGGAGACTCCTGGAGATGCCGCTTTGGGGTAGTGGTAGCCCTCAGTGGGGAATCTTCAACATGACGGGGTCAGACCCGGGTCATGACAACACTGGTGGGGATGTGTACGGAGGTGTTGGCGGCGAGAATGCTGGGGACGAAGGGAAATGGACCGGGTCTGAGTGCATCAGAATGGGTGGACATACTAATAACCTTGCTGTCTTGAACTATACGCCTCGGACGAGTCGCCTTCCGTAATTTCCAGGCGTGGGAAATTTTATTTTTTTACGTCGATGATCTTCCAGACCGTCCCGTCCTACCTCAAGAGAAAACAATTTCGGTGAGTACATGTGATCTTATAACACTGACATCAACCCTGCACAGGGCTCTACCCCACCAATTGCGCTCAAACCCGTGCTAGAGGTCGTAGCGAACAACTCATCCTCGAGAATGCGCGACTTGATGTACCGTCTGTGAGCAGCTCAGAAAGGCGAGGACCGGGTCTGTTGGCAGTGGTATGTAGAGGTAACGTGTGCTCTACGTTACGCGTTACCCCTACGTTCCCCTTTTCCGCTCACAAGGTCTTGGATATTAACAAACAGGGGTACTAATCGATGAAAACGGAGCCAATCATCGTGACTCAATACAGAGTTCCCGCAAACAAGCAACTCTTCGCACGCTCATCGTTGCTTGAGTCTTTATGAGATGCGCAGCAGAAAATTCTATACAAAATAGCTTACCGCAGCCGGGGTGGTCGTCAAAGAGTACCGTAGGATATATATATAAACAAAGAGAACAAGGGTGACAGTAATAAGTTACCACACAAAACGAGAAAAAATATATCCCCCCTCCCCTCTACATGCGTCCGATCATGCACTCGCAACGACAATAGGCGGTAGACCCTCTGGCGGTCGCCCACGCTTCTTGCCTGTACCGCCTCCGGCAGCACCTCCGGCGCCGGGCCCGCCATTGGCCGCACCATTCGCACCCTTTTTCTTTGGCGTCTGTTGTTCGGGAACAGGCGTTGCCCCCGTGGGCGGTGACATACCTGTCATGGCCGGGGCCGACAGGGCGACCGACGCGGATACCGGAGCAAATGCCGACGTCATCTGCGGACTGAGCACGGGCGTTGCGGGTTGGACGATGCCCATCGATCCGGGCGCCGCTCCCAAAGCCACTGTTGGTGTCCCCGCCGGCGGTACAGTCCCAGCGTCTGCAGAGGTAACGCCGCTCGCCCTCGCCAAGGGCACAGCATTTGCCGTTGCTACCGTTGCGGTAGAATCCTTGGGCTTGGCTTTCTTCTTCGAACCAGACGCAGCTGCGGCAATTGCTGCGCTGCTCGGGCGCATCACCTGCCCGAGCGGGCCGAGCTTCGCCTGGGAGGGATTCGGCGGGTCGTCCTGGAGCACGACGGGAGCCACGCCGCTCGCGCTTGTACTCGCAAGACGGCGCTCGTAAAAGTCGCGCAACAGTCCGATTTGGTTCTTCACGCTTTCCGCTGTCAGTGGGACGAATGGCGGTGGTGGCGGGTACGGCGGTGGAGGCTCCGCGGACTTGGCGCTATCATCGTAGAAGAGGGGCGTATCAGTAGAAGTGGCAGGGGAGGGGAGAGGAAACCATACGTCGCATTTGGCCCCTTTGCGTTCTTCTTGCCCTTGAGGAGCCGTTTCGGTATCGAGAGAGATGAAAGACCAAACTCTGCGGCGATTCCGAGCTCGCGTAGGCCGA
The DNA here is from genome assembly GCA_021524915.1 of Lactarius akahatsu. NCBI lineage: Eukaryota > Fungi > Basidiomycota > Agaricomycetes > Russulales > Russulaceae > Lactarius > Lactarius akahatsu. The sequence goes on from JAKELL010000260.1 coordinate 20,963, forward strand.
GAAAGTCCTCGCCAATGTCGTCTGTGAATTGGCCCCTGCACATCCATGTTAGCGCTGTATCAGCTGATAAGATGGAGAAGCGCATACATGACAAATGCGCTCTCTTCTTCCTCATCGTCCTCGTTAGCAAAGAGTGTATCGTCATCGATGGCCTCGGCGCTAGTGAACTCCTGGTATACATTCACGATCTTCTTCTCGAGGTCATTCAGACGATTCCCGTGTCTCATGATGTCGTCGGTGATATATCGTTCGAGATTCTGAATGCGAGATACGCCGCTCTCGAAAAGGGAATGGAGAATGATTTCCTGAGGAATATTCACGTTAACATGCGCGGGTATCAAGAAGTCGGAAGTTATGGCACACCTCGGAGGTCATCGTATTTGAATACTTGTCGAGGTAGAAGCGGAATGTTCGCCCGACGTTTGCTAGATATTCCACGGTTATTCCCGTAAATACATCCAGCGCCAATTGCGACGATCCTGTGCGCACGGCCTTCATATAGCCACAGTCCCCACCATCAAGGAAGAGAACGCACCTTGGAACCCGATATGTTCCAGGATTTTCCGGTTCACCCACTGCATGCACTTCTCCGTAGCCATCTCACCAATATCTGGACTCGAATCAACGAAACCGTCCTGTAAAGCCTTCCGGCTAGGCCGCGGAACAGGCCACGGCCGCTCATCTACAGCAACAACTTCCGCGTCCTCGGAGCCGTCGACGTCACCTGCCAACCCTGTCGATACGCCAGCTGTTGGTAGGTCACCACCATCGCCATCGTCCCCGCCTGCGTTATTAGACGTCGCGCCGAGCGCGACAAACTTGGCATGGGTTCGCCGCATACGCCGCTGCGTGCTGATATTCGCATTCATCATCGCTAGCAACGAGCGCGGGCGAGGTGGGGCGGGTTTTCGTGGGCGTTTCTTCCGCCTCTTTGATGTTGCAGAGTTGCCAGACTGACCTTCTTGCCGAGGTGAGGAGGATGGAGGGGCCGAGCCGGAGGTAGGGAGGGAAGGGAGAGGTGGGAGGGAGTTCGCGATGAAGGCGTCGGACGATTGTGCGTCCCACCAAAGCTCGACAGTGTGGGGGGTTCGAGGCGGGGCGAGACGGGGGCGCTTACGGATGCGAATGTCGATAAAACCGTTTCTGCAAGGAAGGCATCAGCACCGTGCAGAGAAGTTTACTAGATGATTACGAACAGCTTGCGCTTGTCGCCCGTGGCGGCGTCTACTGCGAGTGCCTCACTATCGCTGTCGGCCTCACCGTCTGCATCTGCATCCGAATCCGAATCCCCAATATAAGAGCACAAGAGCGCATCAAGAGCCTCAGCATGGTTTGATGGCCCAGGTTCTGAGAGCACTGCGTCGAGGGACCGCTCAAGCTCCAGAATGGCGGCCATTCCGTCTGGTGTGCGCACAATAGCTGGGGAGTCTGGGAAACTCTGGCCAGGGATGCGTCGTGGAGGGGTGAGAGCGGGAGTGAGCCGCCGGCCCGATCTCGTATCGTTGCTACTTGGCGGGCGTGAAGCCAGGAACGAGAGACTGTGTGTGTGGCCATTTATGCCGTTTAGCCTTGTCGGAGGGTGAGACGGAGCGCGTCGGCCAGAGAGGTCGATAGGGACGGGAGGATCGGCGCGCTCTTTACGGTCGGTGATATACTTGAGAAGGTGTTCGGCCTTGGCTTTGAGGCGCGTGGCGCAAAGGCGGAGGGGATGGTTCTGGACAGTCGTTGGGACAGATGAGGCGAGAAGCACGAATGACGCACCTCAGTAGCATTGTAAACAAAACAATTAGACCAGATGAGATCAAGGTCGTCCTTAAAATCTTTCTTTGATTTGTACTGCTTCTGCTTAACTTTCTTACCCATTGTCTGGAAGTCCATAGGGTTCGTTATGACTAAGTGGCGGGGGTAAACATCTGGGGATTGGCGTCAAAGACAACGGAAACGTACTGTCGTAATAATCCGGTACATCCGCCCTGGATACGGGCTTGATAAAGGCGTCGGCATCATGGTTATCCTGGATGGACAAATGAGGTCAGAGGCGCGCCGGTAGTTCGGAACGGGGAGACACACCATTGTGACGGTGCGGAGATCGTGCAGCAAGTCCTCGAGAGCGTCATAGAATGGATCCACCAGTTTTGCATCGTGGGGTTGTTTCTGCTAGAGAAGCAAGTGAGTATATGCAGTCATAGTGTCAGGTACGATTGGATTGCACTCACTCGGCTGTCCTTGACCACCTGGAGGAGACGCTTGAGATCAGCGTCGGGAATTGATGGTTTGACCTGACTGTTGGCCAAGGACCTCAGAAGGTTCTGGACGACGTCAGAGCGCAGAAATTGGTGGTGGATGGCATAGTTTGACTCACGTTCATGGCTCAGTGCACCATTCAGCCTTGTATCCAGCGGCGCGCCTTCCGTGAGCGAGCTTGGTCGTTTCTGTCTCCGCTTTAATTCATCCGCCAACTGCCGAACCTTTGGCATCCGAGGTCTATGTTCAACATTGTGGTTAATGCCAACAGAATAGCTGAAGTACCTGCTCGATACCTTTCCAGCGAATATAATTAAATATGAAGCAGAGAAAAAGGCCATTACATGGTGTCTAGATGTTTTCCAAGCCCAAGCGGAGATAAATGATTGCTGACATAATTAGCTGCCGCCGCGTCGAGTCGCGCGTCGTCGCGTCGAGTCCGTCGTTTAACCCAACCCGCGCTCGCTCGGTCAAAGTCAAAAGTTGAAAGTGCCAAAGGGAGAGTCGAATAGCGCTCTCATCTCGCTGTTTTATCCTTCGACACTCTCGCTATCTCTGTGCTTTCGCTTTTGCCGCCATTCTTCATCTATGCTAGCGGAATAGGCCTCTCTTGCTTTCTCGATATCGCTAATCAACAACAACTTCCAGTTTCCATTACCAACTCTACACCTGCAACAGCCCCATCCTATTCGGCCTACAAACCAATGTCCGGTCTCAAGAATTCGCCTTTCGGCAAGCGGCTTCGGGCAACTCAGCAAGATCCTGATGAAGAAGGCCCACGTCGCAGTCGGCCACGTACAAACCCCATCTTTGGCGTCGCACCTGTATCGACCCCTTCTCTCGACTCGTCACGACCCAGCACAAGCGAAAGCGCGGGACCGGAGTCCCCAACGGAGCTTCACCGTCCTAATAAGGACTATGGTGACCGTTTCATCCCATCGCGCGACGCGGGTGACTTGCGGACGTCCTACAATCTTATGGAGGAGAGCGGGCCATCCACCCCATCGCGACATAGGACCATGCCTACTAAATCGGATGCCGCCAAAGGTGAGCGTTCTGCTTCCTTCCTTCGCACAGCCCAGCTCGGACCAGTGGGGTCGATCCGACCTCATCGACCCACATGTGTTCTTTATTTCCCTATTTCCTCGTCTTCACACCCCGTCGTGCCCTCGATTGGCCGTTAACATCCCTCGTATTCCGGAAATGACGGGCCGGGACGAGTTATCGTCCCCCCGCAGGTCGCAAAATTTATTTTATAAACTTCGATTGCGGCCACCTCATTCAATTGCCAAAGACAACGTCTTCAATTTTCGTGTTCTTTTCCTCATTGTACCTGCATATATGCGGTTTATCATCTGCTGACCCGTTTTCTCGTGTAGAACAAGCCAACGCGATTTTCACATCAATATTGCACACAGAAGTTACGCCCCCATCACCTCGTCGCCCAGTATCCCCAGTCCGCCCAAGTGCCTCCTCATCCAATGCTACCACGGCCCCTTCCACCCCGAGCCGCCGTCGATTGTTCTCGTACAATTCTCCCTCTGGCTCAAATCCTTCTACACCAAAACGACGTTTAGATAAGCCGACAGACGAAGCGTATTCAATGAGTCCTGTGCGCGAAGAAAGTCGACAAATTCTCGAGAGCCCGCGACGTCAACTTCGTAGTGTATCCAAAACGCCGTACCGGGTGCTCGATGCGCCCGAGTTAGCCGATGATTTTTATCTCAACCTGGTTGACTGGTCGAGCACGAACGTGCTTGGTGTTGGCCTTGGCTCCTCCGTCTACCTCTGGACGGCGCATACCGCCGTCGTGTCGAAGCTCTGTGACTTATCTAAGGCAAACGATACAGTCTCTTCCGTCTCGTGGGTACAAAAGGGGTCAACACTCGCAGTTGGCACGCTTTCTGGACGACTGCACATATATGATGCGCATACATTGCAGTTGCAACGAACGTACCAACAGGCACACACACAACGAATCGGTGCACTTGCGTGGAATTCTCACGTGCTGAGCTCGGGATCGCGCGACCGCATGGTGCACCATCGGGACGTACGCGAACCTGGAACACGAGCCTTCCGGAAAAGCGCTGGACACCGTCAGGAGGTGTGCGGCCTGCGTTGGAACTCGGACAGTGCGGCACAGGGTGGCCTGCTCGCGAGCGGAGGTAACGACAACAAGGTATGCATATGGGACCTACGGAGCTCGCGGCGACACGCAACGCGGAGTGGCTCAGGAAACGCAGAAGAGGGTGGGAGCAGTACAGGCGGCGTTGCAGCGCTACCTCTGCCAGCGGGAGACTCGCCACTGTGGAAGTTCCACGAACACACAGCAGCCGTCAAGGCGCTTGCATGGGACCCTCACGTTGCAGGCGTCCTCGCAACCGGCGGGGGAACGCAGGACAAGCACATCCGCTTTTGGAACGTGCAGTTTGGGAATATGCTCAGCGAACTCGACACTGGCAGCCAGGTGCGTCCGCCTTATCACCCTTACTCTTACCACCTCGCCGACGCTGACTTGACGCATAGGTTTGCAACCTGACATGGTCGCTCACGTCGCACGAGATCGTTTCGACACACGGCTTCTCTTCGACGGCAGCCCAGAACCAAATTTGCATTTGGAAGTACCCGTCCCTAGACATGGTCGTATCGCTCACGGGCCACACTAGCCGCGTGCTCTACCTTGCGATGAGTCCCGACGGCGAGACGATCGTCACGGGCGCTGGGGACGAGACGCTTCGCTTCTGGAACACATTTCCCAAGCGCGAGGGTGGGGAATCGCGCCGGGAAAGCCGACTGGACTACGGGCGCCTCATCCGGTGACCGGCCCGCTGGGACGATGTCCCCGCCGTGCCCTTTGTTCTTTCGCCCTTGCACGCTCTGGCCCTCTCTCCCAATACCCGCTCCCTCTTTGTTTCCGGGCTGCAATATTCATTTTACCTCCCGTCCTGCACACCCCATTTGTACCCTCACGATCCTCCGCCATCTCTGCTGCTCATACAACGCATACACAATATTAAACGTACAATACACACCAAGAACGCACCCATGCGCCGATACTCCCACACCTTATCCTACTGTACCACACAGTCAATCTCTCGCTTTTCCTGCCCCATCTCGATCTGTGCTCTCTTTTCATCCCTTTCCTTTCCTATCCCTTTCTTTTATTCTTCCTTTCGTTTTGTATCTACCCTATCTCTATACGATGCTCTCTGCCTTTCACTCTGTCGTGTTCCATTCTTCTCTCTGCTCTCGCTTTTGTCATCCGTCGTTTGATTTGTGCTCGCTCACTCTCTTTCACTCTCGCTCCTTTCTCGTCCCTCGCCATTTGCTTCCGCGGGATCATCTAGAATCTAGGCAATGCCGCTTTTCAGAAGCCCAGGAATGAAGCAAAGCTCACTCGTAAAAAAAGCGCTTTTTGTGTGAGGTGTGGATACTACTACACCAGCGCCGTCACCACGCCCAGGTGCGGACCGGACGTACACTCTATGTGGATTTGTATACATGCCTGACGGAGCCCGAAGGAGCCCCGCCGGCTGTTATTGTTTTCCCCATTTAGGTATGCTCCCGTGTTTCTCCTTTGTCCCACTGCAAGAACACGAGGCCAGTCAAAGGGACTGCCATCAAAGGAAGGCTGCGGTGTGGCCAGTTAGGCAGACTACGCGCGACCAATAATCACACGAGTGACTCATCTTGCCCCCATTGTTGTGCAGAAAATGGACGCTCCAGTGACCTCAAAACGGAAACTCCAATTATGTTGGCAACTTACCTCACCGTGGACCAGCGGACGCACAGACGGGTGTCTACCTTAATAAAAGCCAGACCTTCTCTCCCTGGGCTTTGTACCCATTTCACGCGTTTGCACTTACATTTCTGATGCCACCCGAACCCACCTTTTCTCGCTCGCACCTCTCTGCCTTCCGCAGTTCCTTGATGGGAACGACGACTGTTGTTTTAAGGAAAACAAGGCCCCTGCCCCACCAAGCTGCCAGTCTGGCGCCCCCCAGTTGTTGCCACAAGCAGCGCCACGCGACCCGCAGCCAAAGTGAAAGTAGTCCCCGGACTGCAAGCAGCAAAGACGACGGAGCGCAATCGACGCGGAGACCCGCATCCGAGTCGCAAAGCTGCACCTCAAGTCCGGCACCATCAACATCATCATCACCACCTTCATCGCCGCCACGGAGTCCCCTTTCACCCGTCCCGGAAGCGAAGAAGGTCAGTGTGCAGCGTTGTCCATAGACCGAGCGGGAACCCTGACGCCGCTGTGAGCAGGACCCTGATGGCACCATCTCGCCAGCGACGATATACCAGCATTACGCATGTGTCGCGCGGCGCCTCTTGGAGCGCCAGCGTCGCGTAGCGAGCTCGCGCCCGAACCCAACTGCGAGCGCGAAGACGAGACCAAGCCCGCAAGGGCAGGCGACAGCACCCCGCGCGCTCGACTGGCCCCTCCCGACTTCTGTCGGTCCGGCACCAACTCTGGCTCTGGATGTGACAGGCGCGACGATGGTGGCGCTCGACGAGCTGCCGGTCTCTGCAAATTGCGATTTGCCGGAGTATCAGCTCACGCAGGAGTGGTTCGAGCGGATCGTTGGTGATTTGAGGGAGGCTGAAGAGTCCAAAGCTAAGGCTGCGGCCGTAGCTGCTGCTACTACTGGGGAGGATGTGGGGACCGACGTGGACGAGGATGCGGAAGACGAGGCCAGGGACAAGAGACATCCGAGTCAGAAGTAATTGGACTGGTAGACGAGAAGCCGTGGAGGACGCCTGTGTTAGATACAGGACTTCGTTCGTTCAATGTACGCTGATTGACGTCGGGGCATATCGCACTGCCATGATCGTCCAACGGACCGACACGGGTGGTAGTAGCCACTTGAAACCTCAAATGCATGCGATACAAGGTTAGGTCCTAGGAGGCCATGACACGAAAGAAGAGGCATCAAAATTAGATCGGAGGAATGCGTAGAAGGAGGACAAAGCGTACCCAAAAGTGCGGAGTTTAATTCAAAATAAGTCCACGACTGCGGAAGGCGATACCGGATCAGACACTCATTGGGTTCGCGTCGTTGGCACGCGGTAGGGCGACTCGGACTGGATGTGTTCTGTGGATTTCACGGAGTGGATCCCAAATGTGGTAAAGATAGTGGAAATGCGAGACTGAGAGGGACAGAGGCACAAGCGGGAACCCTTCACGACAAGCTTCACGAACAAAAGAAGACAAATACGCGCTCCAACGGAGCTTGTGTCAGTGGCCAAAGCCCCATGGAAGGACAATCTCAAGGGAGAATGAGGGCCGTGCTGTGTTGGCCGCTCCACATGTTTCCTCCATTCTACGAGATCGGCATGTGGCATTCTTAAAATTTACGCCGTCATGGTTCTAAATGTCCTCCGGGTCGCCTCATGGGGTCACAAGCCAACGCACATCGCGTGTTTTTGTTTTTATCCCAGCCGGTGCAACTTGCACCAGGAAATCGAAGTGAGGAATGAGAAAATTAATGCGTCGTTTGTTGGCTTTGAGCGCCGGATGAGTCTGATGCTTCCATCCTAGAAACTGAAGACACCGACGACATCAGTGTGAGAGCCTTTTAGGAGGACAATTTGAATCCGTTGACTCAAGCCCAAAGACGAAGAGCGGCTTGGGGCGAGTCCTGGATCCACACCTGTCAGTTAGGCTATGATTTACGCCTCACGTATCTTTTCCCACACCGTGATCCACCTACCTTTTTTGTTGCAACTTCTTCGGGATTCTGTCCGCAGCTGGCCATAAACAAAATCTGGACACGCTAGGACGAGCGTTTGATTACTATCTTATTTGAAACCTCCTGCTGCGATACGAAGATACCTGCGCAGTGGCTCACCTGACTGCTTGCGGTGTGCTATGTTAGGTAATGTCGTCATGAATCTGTGACTGCGGGCGCACGTCACAATGCCCAGTTCCAATCCAAGTTCCATCGGTGCGAGTTTATTTGAATGGTTTCTCTGGGAGACCGTGTTGTGCTCGTGCTGCGTAGGAGGGCCTCGAAGACGGCACGTAACACGGCTACCTCATGCTACGGCTTGCTGCGGCGTTGTACTGGCTCTTTTAAAAGCTACGGCGGATCGACATACTGCACCGTTCAAGCACCATGTCGCTGCTGCTTCCTGCAACCGTTCTATCCGAGTTCCCATTCAAGCCCCCATCCAAACCCACATCCGGGCCCCCATCCAGGCATCCATCGATCACCGACGAATCGTTACACTTCGACTACCCTGGCTCCGACATCATTCTTCGCTCGTACGACTCCCATGATTTTCGCGTGCCCCAGCTTTACCTCGTTAATTGTTCTCCAGTACTTCGAGAGCTTATACGAAGCGTTTCAAACATTCCCGACAGTCACGTCACTAATGGTGAAGAACAAGCCAAGGAAGAAACATCGCTTCCTGTAGTCAAACTACCGGAAAGCGGGGTGATCCTTCACAGCCTCCTCACTTTCATTTTCCCCGTCCCTCCCATCCTCCCTTCATTTACCGAGAGAATCATGGATCTCCTAGCCGTGGCCCAGAAGTATCAAATGGACTCAGTTATGGCTCATATCCGGGGCGCCATCTCTCGACAGGATCCGCCATTCATCCTCCCGAACACGGCACTCCACGTTTATTCCCTCGCACAAAAGTATGAACTGCATCAAGAGGCACTCCTGGCCGCGCGAAGCACTCTGCGCCTCTCAATGACCATTGAGGACTTAGACGACAAGATCGGTTTCATGCCAGGAGTCTATCTTCGCGAGCTCTGGAAGTATCACGAGAGAGTTAGAGACAATCTCGGCTCAAGCCTCTCTGAGTTTAGGAAGCTTGGTGCAAATATCGCAAACTGTGGAACTCAGTCTCCTCCTTTTGGTCCCCCTGTCCCTATGCCGAAATGGCTTGGTGATTACGTCGAATCCTTAGCGCAAGCTCCTCACCTCTTCGATCTCGTCGAATTCGAAAATGCACGGACACGCCACCACACTCATCCCCATCCGGGTCAATGTACAACGTGTCCGAGTCTATCCAGCAAAACCGTACGCGCTTTCTGGGATTCTCTGACGGCTGTTGTTCATGGAGCGATCGAAAAGGTACGTAGAGCGCATGTGACTATGCTCAGTCCCCGTGATGACGAATATGAAACGCCCACAGGCGGATTCAACTCTGGCTCTCGTGAAGGAAGAGCCAACCCCCGAAAAGTCGGGTATTCCATTCTCGCCACCCTGTTTGGACGTACCCGATGCAAATATTATCATTCGGTCGTCCGACAAAGTCAACTTCCGCGTCCACAAGTCATTGCTTGCCATGTCATCACCATTTTTTAGTGATCTATTATCTCTCCCCCAGCCGCCCGATGGCGAACTTGTTGACGGTCTTCCTGTGATCCAATTGTCCGAGGACGCTGACCTGCTGAATAGCCTCGTCTCATTGCTCTACCCCATCTCTCCCTACATACCAGGCTCTTGCGAACACGCGTTCGCCTTACTTGCTGCCTGCCAGAAATACGACATGACATCGATTCAATCCTATATCCGTGCGGAGATCAAACGTTGGCCCTCTACGCCAATTGGGGCTGAAGCCTTCCGTAGATATGCCATCGCGAGCAGCCTGGGGCTCCATCCAGAAACGGAGAGTGCAGCTCGTCTCACCTTGGGTCACCCAATGACATTCGAAACTCTTGGAGATGGGTTGCGGTCATTCAAAGGACGGGCACTGTGCGACCTGATTCGCTATCGCAAACATTGCAGAGACAACCTCATGTCATGTTTAAACTCATTCTTCGATCCTAATTCTAGGCGCCAGACTTGGGCAGGCTGTCGGGAAGGGTCCTCGTATCCCTGGCTGGTCAACTTCTTTACGAGCAAGAGCGCAGAGATGAGAGGGTCGGAGGGTTTTATGCGTGGAATTTTCTCACCTTTGACTATTCGCGAGGAGTTCGTAGTAGCTCTCAAGAATGACACACAATCAGGGTGCTATTCCTGCCCTCGCGTGCATTTGGATGGGCAGACATTCTGCAAGGAGCTGGAGAAGGAGTTTTCGCGGGAACTAGATGAGGTGAATACCCCATTCCATTTTGAGTATTTTAAGCGCAGCTGATCTCGACTGCTTGGATGACTTAGGTATGCTCTGACGAGAGGTCGTGCTTGAGTACAACTCACCCTACCTCTAGGTATCAGTGTTGTCCTATAAGCCGTGGTCCGTCCCGTCCGTCCTGTCGACGCGTAATAGCAAGCGCTCCCCGGCGCAGCGCCGGAGGGCCGGGTAAGAGTTCGTGGGGACGAATATCGTTCGCCAGACGCAATGGAAATGTTATGGAAGTGATACTAAAGGCTGCACGGCATGACGTCCCGCTGTGGTAGGGACTGAACCATGTCATATGCTAGGAACATCGGCGGAATGTAGCGGCTTGGTAGTGTCCGAGTCTTGGTCCGAGTTGGAGTTTTAAGTACGACCTGTGGTGAGCACAGTGCAGGAGTTGTGATCATTGTTGGAGTTACACAATGCCATTGTTGGGCGGATACGTTCGAAAACAAGTTTGTACGAGGCGAGGCGGAACCACCAGAACTTTGTGTTTGTTTTTGATAGCTATCGGGCAATAAATAAATAAATAACCCCGTTTGAGCCGCAACGTTCTCATGCTGGACTTGAACACCATCATGGTCACCATGCCTAAAGTTGTTCCCAAAAACCCTGCACCCAACGTTGTCGTCTTGAACGAGACTTTCCGCTTCGACTACCCTGGCTCGGATATCATCCTTCGCTCATGCGACTCTCATAAGTTTCGCGTGCCCAAACTTTACATCGTCAACAGTTCCCCAGTACCTCAGGAGCTCCTAGGGACCGTTTCAAATACTTCTGGAGTCTCCGATGCCGATGGTAAAGAACAAGAACATTTTCCGGTGGTCGAACTATCAGAAAGCGGGGTGATCCTTCACAGCCTCCTCACTTTCGTTTTCCCCGTCGTTCCCGTCCTTCCTTCAACCACCGGGAGAATCATGGAGCTCCTATCCGTGGCCCAGAAGTATCAAATGGACTCAGTTATGGCTCATATCCGGGGCGCCATCTCTCAACAGGATCCGCCATTCATTCTCCCGAACACAGCACTCAGGCTCCACGTTTATTTCCTCACACAAAAGTATGAACTTCACCAAGAGGCACTCCTGGCCGCACGAAGCACTCTGCCGTTTAAGTCTCGGTGCCTCTCAATGACCATTGAGGATTTAGAGGACAAGATCGGTTTCATGCCAGGAGTCTATCTTCGAGAGCTCTGGAAGTATCACGAGAGAGTTAGAGACAATGTCGGCTCAAGTCTCTGAGTTTAGGAAGCTTGGTTCAAATATTGTGGACTGTGGATCTCGAGCTCACCCCCCCTACCCCTAACCCTATGCCGCAATGGCTTGGTGACTATGTCGAATCCTTAGCTAGCGCAAGCTCCTCACCTCTTCGATCTCATCGAATTTGAAAATGCACGAGCACGCCACGATCACCCGGGTCGTTGTAGCTTAAGAAGTATAACCAGCGAGGCCATACGCGCTATCTGGGATTCTCTGACGGCTGTTGTTCATGGGGGATAGAGAAGGTACGTAGAGCGCGCGTGACTAGGCTCAGTCACCGTGATGACGAATATGAAACGTCCACAGGCAGATTCGACTCAACTGTAAGTCTCGTGAAGGAAGAGCCAACCTCCGAAAATTCGGGTTTTCCATTCGCGCGATCCCGTTTGAAGGTACCGGACGCAAATATTATAATTCGGTCGTCCGACCAAGTCGACTTCGGCATCCACAAGTCATTGCTTGCCATGTCGTCTCCATTTTTCGAAGATCTGCTATCTTCCCCCCAGCCACCCGATGGCGAACTTGTGGACGGCCTTCCTGTGATCCAATTGTCTGAGGATGCTGACCTGCTGAATAGCCTCCTCTCATTGCTTTACCCCATCTCTCCCTATATACCCGACTCTTATGAAAAGGCATTTGCCTTACTTGCTGCCTGCCAGAAATATGACATGGTATCGATTCAATCCTATATCCATGCGGAGATCAAACGTTGGCCCCCTACGCTGATTGGAGCTGATGCCTTCCGTAGATATGCCATCGCGAGCAGCATTGGGCTCATTCCAGAAATGGAGAGTGCAGCTTGTCTCACCTTGGATTACCCGATGACATTCGAATCTCTTGGAGATGGGTTGTGGTCGTTCAAAGGACGGGCACTATGCGACCTGATTTGCTATCGCAAACGTTGCAGAGTCAACCTCGTGTTATGTTTAGACTCATTCTTCGATGTCAATTCCAGGCGTCAGATTTGGGCAAATTGTCAGGATTCTTCGTTCCCCTGGGTGGCCAACTTCTTTACGAGCAAGAGCGCAAAGATGAGAGGGTCGGAGGGTTTTACGCGTGGAATTTTCTCACCTTCGACTATTCTCGAGGAGCTCCAAGTAGCTCTCACGGATCACAAGGAATCAGGTTGTTATTCTTGCGTTCGTGTGCATATGGAGGGGCAGACATTTTGCAGGGAGCTGGAGAAGGAGTTGGCGCAGGAACTAGATGAGGTGAATACCCTACTCCCTTTTGGGTTTTTTGTGCGCATCTGATCTCGACTGCTCGTATTTAGGTATGCTCTTAGGGGAGATCGTACTTAAGTTCTAACTCATCCTACTTCTAAGTATCGGTGTCGTCTCCTATGGGCCCGTGGTCCGTCCCGTCGGGACGCAACTCGCGCAAGAAGAGTCGGAAGTAAGAGTTTCAGGGGACGGATACCGTTTGCTAGAAGCGGCGGAACGGTTATGGCAGTAATACTAAAGGCTACACGGCACGTCATCCTGCTGTGATAGAGACTCGTAGGAATGTCGACGGAATGTAACTGTAACACGACCGAGTTGAAGTTTTATACAAATTTTATGTGCGACCTGTAGTACGCGTAGCGAAAATAGAATGGGGGGTCGAACTTTTGTATTTGGAAACCCTAATATAAATAAATAAATAAGCCGCCACTCGAAATCTATCGTTTACAAGAATCACAACTGGGCTGCATGCAGCATCAATTGAACATGCCAGTGGTCACCATGCCTACAGTCCTTCCCGAAACCCCTGCTCCCAACAATGCCGTCTCAAACGAGACGTTCCGCTTCGACTACCCTGACTCAGATATCATTCTTCGCTCGTGCGACTCCCATAATTTTCGTGTACCCAAACTTTACGTCGTCAACAGTTCCCCAGTACTCCGAGAGCTCCTAGGGACCGTTTCAAATACATCCAGAGTTTCTGATGGTAAAGAACAAGAACCGCTCCCAGTGGTTGAACTATTGGAAAGCGGGGCAATCCTTCACAGCCTCCTTACTTTCATTTTCCCCGTCGCTCCTATCCTTCCTTCAACCACAGAGGACATCATGAAGCTCTTAGCCGTGGTCCAGAAGTATAAAATGGGCTCAGCTTACACATGTCCGAGGCGTTATTTCATTACAGGATCCACCATTCGTTCTCCCAGAGACGGCACTCCACGTATATTACCTCGCACAGAAGAATGAACTTCGCCAAGAGGCGCTTCGGGCTGCGCGAAGCACCCTGCGCCATCCAATGATGGTCCTCGAGAATTTGGAAGACGAGGTCAATATCATGCCAGGAGCCCATCTTCATGAGCTCTGGAAATATCACGAGAGAGTTAAAAGGAATCTCGCCTCATGCCTTGTTGAGTTTAGGAGGTCTGGTGTACCAGGTATCGTGAGGGACCTGAACTGTGGAACTCCTCCCTCTGGTACTCCCTCTATCCCACAATGGCTCGGTGATTATGTCGAGTCCTTAGCACAAGCTCCCCATCGCTTCGATCTCATCGAATTTGAAAGTGCTCTGGCAGACCACATCAGGAATCGGCCCCAGAACTCTACACCATGTCCATGTGTGGGAATATCCAGCCAGACGATACACGCTTTCTGGGTGGCCTTGACCGCTATTGTTAATGAGGCGATGGAAGAGGTACGTAGAACTGGCGTGACTAGTAGCCCCCCTCACGATAACAAATGTGAATACCCACAGGCGGACTCAAGTTTGGCTCTTGTGACAGAAGAGCCAACCCCCGAATACCTGGATCCTCCATTCCTGCCACAGTGTTTGGACTTACCTGATGCAAATATTATAGTTCGGTCATCTGACCAAGTCAACTTCCCTGTCCGCAAGTCGGTGCTCGCCATGTCGTCACCATTTTTCAACGATCTGCTCTCTCTCCCCCAGCCACCTGACGGCGAACTTGTAGATGGCCTTCCTGTAATCCAATTGTCCGAGGACGCTGTCCTGCTCAATAGCCTCATCTCGTTACTTCACCCCGTTTCCCCCGTCATACCCAGCTCTTATGAAAAGGTGTTCGCCTTACTCGCCGCCTGCCAGAAATACGACATGGAATCAATTCAATCTAATATCCGTGCCGGGATCAAACTTGGAAAGTTTCCTGCGCCAGTTGGGGATGAAGCCTTCAGTGCATATGCCGTCGCGAGCGGCTTGGGGCTTATTCCGGAAATGGAGAATGCCGCCCGTCTCACCCTGGGATACCCGATGACATTCGAATCCCTTGGAGAACAATTGCGGTCATTCGAGGGGCGGGCGCTGTGCGACCTGGCTCGCTATCGCAAACGTTGCAGAGACAACCTCGTGTCATGTTTGAACTCATTCTTCGATGTTCGTTCCAGGTTCCAGATGTGGGCAGGCTGTCGGCAACCATTCACACCCACGCCGAACAACACCCGGGATCCTCCTACTGTCTGGTTGCGCGACTTCTTTTCGGGCAAGAGCGCTGAATTACAAAATGGTTTTACGCGTGCAATTAGCTCGCCTTCAACTGTTCTCGAGGAATACTTAGAGGCTCTCAGGAATCACAACCACTGTGATTCCTGCTTTCGTGTACATGTCAGGGAAGGGGAGACATTCTGCAGGGAACTGGGAGACCAGTTGGCGCAGACACTGGACGAGGTGAACACTTAATTCCTTTTTTGGGTTAAGCCAACTGATCTCAATCGCTCGTATGAAGGTATCGGTATTTCATAATGAGGACTTACGGCGACCGCGCCGGAATTGAAGACTTGGATATTGTCCGCCAGAAGTGGTGGGCAGGCAACAATTTGATAACGCAGCGTGTAATACCAATGGAAGTGATTTGAACCACCTCGAGGGTGTAGGTGGATACGTCGAAGTTGGATCTATGTGACTAACCCACTATCCGTGTATTATGAATACTTTTCTGTTCAACTTACCTCTTCTGTTCACGGAAAATTCGGGGCGTCCGAATGAATTTGTATGTAGTACATGCTCGAGTACACGGCTTGGTACATGGCCGTTGGATTCTGACTGCAACTGGTCACGCGTACACTATCATGATCGTGATATACTCTACTTATCTTTGCGCACTGGCATGGGCCGCATGGCTCATCTGACCAGTCACTAGTCACCGGTCACTACTAGTCACTGCTGGCAGCTCAGCCGCAGCGGGCGTGTGATTCTGACTGCGCCGGTGACGAGCACATCGACCATTCGACAATGCCTTTTCCCAATCCGGATTGATGCGATGCATGGATTTCTGCCGTACGCCGGGTCTGACATGATAGCCATTACCTCATCCTAGTATGTGGCGCTGTGCTGGCTCTCGAAGAGCAAACTTGAAGCTACAAGTTGATTGACGTACTACACAATTCTAACACCATGTCGATAGTGCGTCCTGGGACCCCCGCACCAACTGAGGTCGTCTCAGATGAGACACTACACTTCGATTTCCCAGGCTCAGACGTTGTTCTTCGCTCGTGCGATGCCCATAATTTTCGGGTGCTTAAGCTTTACATCGCTAACGTTTCTCCAATACTTCGAGAGTTGTTTACGAGCGCTCCAAATCCTTCGGACATCCGTGGCGAAGAATCGCTTCCGGTAGTCGAACTACCAGAAGGCGGGGCTATCATTTTCAGCCTCCTCACCTTTATTTTCCCCGTCGCTCCCATCCTTCCTTCAACCACAGAAAAAATCATGGAGCTCCTATCCGTGGCTCAGAAGTATCAAATGGACTTAGTGTTGGCTCATATCCAAGGCGCCATCTCTCGGCGGGATCCGCCGTTCATTCGCCCGGAGACAGCATTCCATGACTATTTCCTTGCACAAAAGCATGAAATCCATCAAGAGGCGCTTCAGGCTGCGCGCGTTACTTTGCGCCTCTCGTTGACCATCGAAGGTCTGGAAGACAAGCTCGAATTCATGCCAGGTGCCTACCTTCTTGAGCTGTGGACGTACCGAGAGCGAGTTCGGACCGATCTCAAATCAAGCCTTCTTGAGTTTAGAAACTCTGGTTTACCCGATGACGTGAAAGGTCTGCGCTGTGCAGATTCTCGCCCTTCTTCTCACCTTTTTCCGCGATGGCTTGATGACTACATCGAGTCTTTGGCGGAAGCTCTTCACCTCTTCGATCTCATCGAATTCGAAAATATACGGGCTCGCCACATCAAGGATGAGTCTCGGCGTTCTACATGTCCGTGTGCAGGGATTTCCAGTCAAGTTATACGCGCCTTCTGGGAGGCCCTGACAGTTGTTGTTCATGGGACGATAGAAAAGGTACGTAGAGCTCTTGTGACTAGGCTTCATCGTGATGATGAATACGAACGCCCACAGGCAAATTCAACTCTGGCTCTTGTGAGGGAAGAGCCAACCTCCGAAAATTCGGATCCTCCATTTGGACCATTGTGTTTGAACTTACCCGATGCAAGTCTTATAGTTCGATCATCTGACCAAGTCGACTTCCGTGTCCACAAATCATTGCTCGCCGTATCGTCGCCATTTTTCCAAGATCTGCTTTCTCTCCCCCAGCCACCCGATGACGAACTCATAGACGGCCTTCCTGTGATCCAATTGTCCGAGGACGCTGGCCTTCTGAACAGCCTCATCTCGTTGCTTTACCCCATCCCCCACGTCGTACCCAGCTCTTATGAAAAGGTGTTCGCCTTACTCGCCGCCTGCCAGAAGTACGACATGGAATCAGTTCAATCCCATATCCGTGCCGAGACCAAACGTGGAACGTTTCCTGCGCCGGCTGGCGCCGAATCCTTCCGTGCATACGCCATCGCGAGCAGCATGGAGCTCATTCCAGAAATGGAGAGTACAGCTCGTCTCACCTTGGGTTACCCGATGACATTCGAATCCCTTGGAGAACAATTGCGGTCACTCAAAGGACGGGAACTGTGCAACCTCGTTTGCTATCGCAGACGTTGCAGAGACAACCTCGTTTCATGTTTAGACTCATTCTTCGATGTTCATTCCAGATGCCAGATTTGGGCAAGCTGTCGGGAATGGTCCTCGTGGAGCACCCCCCGGACTACTCCTACCGGCTGGCTACGCAGCTTCTTTACGAGCAAGGTCGTTGAGCTCAAAAAGGGTTTTACGCATGCAGTTTTTTCACCTTCAACTATTCTTGAGGGGTTCATGGTGGCTCTCAAGAATCACACGCACTCAGGCTGCAATGCCTGCGCCCGTGTACATATGGAGGGGCAGGCATTCTACAGGGAGCTGGAGGACGTGTTGGCGCATGCACTGGATAAGGTGAATACCTTAAGCGCGACTGAACTGGACAGCTCGCAGGGGTTAGGTATGCTCTGACAGGAGATAACATTTGGGTTCCAACTCATATTACTTCTAGGCATTGGTATTGACTAAGGCGCGTACTGCTGTGGTGGAGACTTGAACCACGTCGTAGGAGCACCTGAGTTGAGTCTGGCTACTAGTAGCACGTCAGACTAGAGCTAGATTTCTATGTACGGCCTATAGTCTGTACACGAGTAGCGATCACTCCAGAAACACGCAACACTATTGTTAGATTGATTGATTAAGGGAGAAATATTATTTTCAAAAACGAGGACGCAGTCGAGCAACTGAGCTCGACTTCAGTCAGGCATCGCACCAGTCGGCCCGGGGTCGCCCGACGCTTGCACACGCCGCGTGAGTGTGGTTGGTTGGCTACATCGATATCCACTGGCAATTGACAGTTACAGTGGCTGCTTCTCCAATCTTACGGATTCTGCAGCCATCCTGACCACAAAGGAAAACTGGACACGCGAGGACGGCGCGCTTATAGCGCCTAGAACTCCCGCTGCGCAATATATACTTTCTATTTTTGCGCCTTGCTTTGCGCTCACAGTTCACCTGACCGCTGGCAGCTGTTATGTTAGGTGATGCTGTCAGATGACAGACTACGAGCGCACGCCACATCGAACGCCGCTTCCCAATACAAATTCCATCGATACGAGATGATTTGCATGTGCACCTGCTGCGCATGAGCGGCTCGAAAACGGCTCGCGTGACATGACCATAATCTCATCCTATGACTTGCTGCGGGTCTGCGGCGGTGTACTCACTTACGTACTGGCTCTTTTAAAAGTTACGGTGGACTGACGTACCGCACAATTCTATCACCATACCTATGGTGCGCCCTGGAAGTCCTGGACCGAATGAGGTCGTCTCAGACGTGACACTACACGACAAGACACTACACTTCGATTTCCCTGACCCAGACATTGTCCTTCGTTCGTGCAACTCCCATGATTTTCGGGTGCCTAAGCTTTACATCGATATCTGTTCCCCGGTACTTCGAGAACTCATCCGAAGCGTTTCAAACTCTTCCGACGGACCGTTTCCGGTAGTCAAACTACCTGAAAGCAAGGCGACCATCTACAACCTCCTCACTTTCATTTTCCCCGTCGCTCCTATCCTTCCTTCAACCACCGAGACAATCATGGAGCTCCTAGCCGTGGCCCAAAAGTATCAAATGGACTCAGTTTTGACTCGCGTCCGAGGGACAATCTCTCGGCAAGACCCACCATTCATTCGCCCGGAGACAGCACTCCACGTTTATTTCCTCGCACAAAAGTATGAAATTCACCAAGAGGCGCTTCAGGCTGCGCGAGTTACATTGCGCCTCTCGATGACCATCGAGGGTTTGGAAGACAAGCTCGATTTCCCTGGCATGACAGGCTCCTATCTTCACGAGCTTTGGAAGTATCACCAACGAGTTCGAACCGATCTCAAATCAGGTGTTCTTGAGTTCAAAAACTCTGGTTTACTCGATGTTGTGAATGGTCTACGTTGTAACACTCCTTACTCTTACAGCGACTCTTTCCCGCAATGGCTTGATGATTACATCAGATCCATAGCGGAAGGTCCCCATCTCCTCGATCTCATCGAATTCGAAAGTACATGGGCACGCCACATCCAATCTAACAACTGTTCTTGTTCATGTGTGGGCATATCCAGCCAGGTGATGCGCACTTTCTGGGAGGCTCTAACAAATGTTGTTCATAGGACGGTAGAAAGGGTACATAGGACTGGTGTAGTTAAGCCTCATCGCGATAACTAATACGAACGCCCACAGGTAGATTCGACTCTTGCTCTCGTGAAGGAGGAACCGACCTCCACAAACTCGGATCCTCCATCCCTGCCACTGTGTTTGGACTTACCTGATGCAAATATTATAGTTCGGTCGTCTGACCAAGCCACCTTCCGAGTCCACAAGTCGGTGCTCGCCATATCGTCATCATTTTTTAAACATCCGCTCTCTTTCCCCCAGCAGCCCGATGACGAACTTGTAGACGGCCTTCCTGTAATCCAATTGCCCGAGGACGCTGACCTGCTGAACAGCCTCATCTCATTGCTTTACCCAATCTCCCCCGTCATACCTGGCTCCTACGAAAAAGTGTTCGCCTTACTCGCCGCTTGCCAAAAATACGGCATGACATCGATCCAATTCTATATCCGTACCGAGATCAAGAATGGAAGGTTCCCTGCGCCAGTAGCCACTGAAGCCTTCCGCGCATATGCCATCGCAAGTAGCATGGGACTCATTCCAGAAATGGAGAGTGCAGCTCGTCTCACCCTGGGCCGTCCGATGACATTTGAATCCCTTGGAAAAGGGTTGCGTTCATTCAAAGGGCGGGCGCTGTGCGACCTGCTTCGCTATCGCCATGTACCCAAGCATGTACCCGCCAGAGCCGCCACTGCAAGTGTAGCAAGTATTTTCGGTGTAGCGAGTATTGACAGTGAAAATCTTCGATCCAAGGGGAAAAAAAAGAAAAGGAAATGACGGAGATGGTGGTGCAGCATGTTCATTTTCATGGCCTCGTAAGCTTAGTAATCAATAAAACCGAGTAAACAAGGTGTGCAAACTGTACAGTACTGTATCCTATACAATTACATTGCAAAGACAACCGCTAGATGTGAGCAAGCTGTCGGGGGGGGGGGGGGGGGGGGGGGGGGGGGTTCTCATAGGGTACCCAACAGACTTCTCTCACCAGCTACTCAACTTCTTTACGAGCAAGCGCGTTGAGCTGAATTTACGCATGCGATTCAAGTTTGCCGCCTCCAACTATTCCCGGGGAGTATCTAGTAGTGGCTCCCAAGAACCTCTCTCTGTGTAATCTCCGCTTCCGTGTGCACGCTATGGAGGGCATGACATTCCGTAGAGAGCTGGAGGACAGGTTAACGCGGGCATTGGACAAGGTGAATACATTCATTTGTGCTTGCCAGTGTGGAACTGTAACGCAACTGATTTTTGACCTCTCGGCGTGTATTCTTTGATGGTAGATGATACTGAATTCCAATTCATCCTCAGTATTATTTAATAAAGACCGAGGTTCCAGCAGCGTAAGCTGCGCCTGGTGCAAACGCCTCGATATCTAACCGTGGTGGAACGTTCATGGCAATGGCACTAAGAAGGATGTAGGTCGGTATGTCATGGCATCGGTACACAACTCGATGACTTGGACATGCGTTGCCATTGGCGGATCATGTGTCCATTGGGGTGAGCCAGAGATCGGTTCGAATGATGCAGACTGTGTCATCGACCTGAACTACACTCAGGCGACTCGGAGGTGTACTCAGTGTATTCAATCGACGATCGATCACAGTAAAAAAGTTCAGCGCATATCGCAGTATACGTAGCTGTCGGCGCAATACTAGTGCTACTGACGCCTCTGCGGCTCATTCGCATGGCCGACATCTGATTCCGGCAACCACAGTTGACACATGAGATTGATCCTGGAGCCGAGTGACATCACGACCTCCATGACGGTCATAACAGAAAGTATCTAGACCAAGATCCAGACGGACTCGGACCAAACACGGCCCGATTTGAAAGGTGAAAGCAGGTGAAAACACTCAAAGTGCTAGTTTCTAGAACCAGAATTGCAAAATGCAGTTGAAGGTGAGGCGGATTATTGATACTGTGACCAACGATTTTACTTTTAATGTGCCTATCCGATAACAAAAGTACTACGAATAAGTTAGTAGCAAGTTAGTAGTACACGTTTCGGGTGGTTCTGACCGCAGCTCGCCACTGAGAAAGACTGGACGCGCTTGATCCTTATCTTATTTATCTTATTTGAAACTCCTGCTGCGCAATACTCTAGGCTTTGCGCCGTGGTTCACCTGACTGGCAGAGTAGTTTGCCATGCTTGGTGATGCCGTCATGAACTTGTGCCCGAGTGACGCGGGTGTGGACTAGTGGACTGTGCACGTGCACAAACATTTACGAACGTCAATGGACTGCAGGTACGTCACATTAACCATTTGACAACGCCCTTTCCCCATCCAAGTTCTATCGATGCGAGGCAATCTGCGTGGTTTCTCTGTGAGACCTTGTGCACCCGCTGCGCACGAGCGTCTCGGATTTGTACACGGCTTGTGACACGCTTAAAAGCTACAGCCTAAGGTGGATTGACTCCATACGGCACAATTCCGAGTCTAACACCATCATGCCCACAGTGCGTCCTGGATCCCCTGAGCCGAACGAGGTCGTCTCAGACGAGACATCACACTTCAATTACCCCGGCTCGGATATCATTCTTCGCTCACGCGACTCCCATGATTTCCAGGTGCCTAAGCTTTACATCGTCACTTGTTCCCCGGTCCTTCTGGAACTCATCCGAAGCGATTCAAATACTCCTGATGTCTCCAATGGCAAACTTGGAGAACAAGGACGGCTTCCGGTGGTCAAACTACCGGAAAGCAAGGCGACCCTCTACAGCCTCTTCACCTTCATTTTCCCTGTCGTTCCCATCCTTCCTTCGACTACCGAGAGAATTATGGAGCTCCTAGCCGTGGCTCAGAAGTATCACATGGACTCAGTGTTGGCTCATATCCGAGGAGCCATCTCTCAACAGGATCCACCATTCATTCGCCCAGAGACAGCGTTCCACGTTTATTTCCTTGCACAGGAGTACGAGCTTCATCAAGAGGCACTTCAGGCCGCGCGAGTTACACTGCGCCTCCCGATGAACATCGAAAATCTGGGAGACAAGCTCGAATTCCCTGGCACGACGGGAACCTATCTTCTTGAGCTTTGGAAGTATCACCAGCGAGTTCGAACTGACCTCAAATCAGGTGTTCTTGAGTTTAAAAACTCTGGTTTACCCGATGTCGTGAAAGTTCTGCGTTGTAGTAATCAATATTACGATTACAACGGCCAATACAACCGTGACTCTTTTCCCAAATGGATTGGTGATTACATAGGCTCCATAGCGGGAGCTCCTCATGTCTTCGACCTCATCGAATTCGAAAGTGCATGGGCACGTCACATCCAGGACAACAGCTATACTTCTTCAAAATGTTCATGTGTCGGCATATCCAGCCAGATCATACGCACTTTCTGGGAGGCTCTAACGACGACCGTTCATAGGACGATAGAAAAGGTATGCAGAACGGGTGAGGCCAGGCCTTATCACGAGAACTAATACGAACACCCACAGGCGGATTCAGCTCTGGCTCTCGTAAGGGAAGAACCAACCTCCGCAAACTCGGATCCTCCATCCGTGCCACTGTGTTTGGACATGCCCGATGCAAGTATTATTATTCGGTCGTCTGACCAAGCCACCTTCCGTGTCCACAAGTCAGTGCTCGCCATGTCGTCACCATTTTTCAAGGACTTGCTCTCTCTCCCCCAGCCACCCGGAGACGAACTTGTAGACGGCCTTCCTGTAATCCAATTGTCGGAGGACGCTGGCCTCCTGAACAGCCTCATCTCGATGCTTTACCCCATCCCCCACGTCGTACCCAGCTCTTATGAAAAGGTGTTCGCCCTACTCGCTGCCTGCCAGAAATACGACATGGAATCAGTTCAATCCCATATCCGTGCCGAGATCAAAAGTGGAAAGTTTCCCGCGCCAGTTAAGGCTGAAGGCTTCAGTGCTTGTGCCATCGCGGGCAGCTTGGGGCTCGATCCAGAATTGGAGGACGCGTCTCGTCTCACTGTGGGTTGCCCGATGACATTCGAATCCCTTGGAGAACAATTGCGATCATTCAAGGGGCAGGCACTTTCCGACCTCATTCGCCATCGCAAAGGTGGCAAGAAAGTGTGACGTACCTGACGACAACCTTGTCGAATAAGTTAAATACAAGTCAGTCGGTCTTCCATCTTGTCTCAAGCTCAAGATGCGGCTACTCACCTCCATTGACAGGTTCGACCAAGACGCATACTATCTACGCTATCATTTTTACGTATCCTTTTACCCCCACTGTACACCAGTCCCTTGGGCGACTGCGCATCGGTCATATTCTTTCCCAATCTGTAACGTCCTCACTTCTAGTGATTGCCGTCCTCTTAATCGGCCGGGGCCGGGACAAATCTATGCTAACTTACGCGGCGTTTCGATCATCGATCAGGCTAGCGCCTTCGTGAATATATCCACAACGATAGCTTCCTCAGGACTTATATTTCTCCCTCTTCTACTGCATCGCGAACGCAGTGATATTGAACGTCGATGTTTAGTGCCAGATCATTCGTGAGTGCGATTTCTAATGAATGGTCGGCGGGCAACAGAAAGGGTCGGGGCGCCTCCGCGCCAAAGTCCGCGGACAACATGGTCAACCACTTGACGTCCTTTTCCTCGCGGGTACATATCCCACCGCCATACCTGAGTGTGCGATGATCCCTTGTGTCTTGGACCATGAGACCGCTCCTCCGTGCACTGGGGAGACGTAACCCTAGATTGGGTACCTGTGTTCCTCCAAAACAAAATCGGCATCTGTGAATTCAACCGCCTTCCCCTCCCGGCCCCCGGCGCACCAGCTCCTTCTGCGGACCCATATGTCAGTGCATAATCGCTCGCTGTTTACTTCAGACACTGTAGGACACGGGGTGCGCCTTGTCAATGCCCACGGCCCCAGTGTTCAAGAATGTGGCAGCATAGTGATGGCTCGTGCTACGCCGCAGCGAGTTGCGACCGCAACCGGGGTGACGTAGCTCAGGTGTCGCTTTCTCCGTGCTCAGTGACCGAGCCATCAACGTGTTTGGGCTATTCATATTGATTCTGGCAAGAATTAAGGTGGTGTATGCTCCCTGGAGGGTTGGCTAAAACTGAGACGCCGAGATAGTGACGTAGGCGTCAGAAGTTCAGATTTCTCACATTTTTCGTGAGTATGTCGGCAGTATTATCTTTTGATGATGACCACGGATGCAGTGGTACTTGAGGCAGACGTGGTTGCTACTGTTTGTGTGGGAGCCAGAACGTGGTCTTCCGTTGGGTGGGAAGTGAGAGGATAGGGGTGTGGCCCACTGGCAGCTTGAGATGGCCATTACCTCATCCAGTAGCGGAGCTACAGCGCCATAGTGGAGGCACGATTCTAACAAACACCATGCCTATAGTGTGTCCTGGAACTCTTGAACTGAATGTACTGAACCCCGAGGTCGTCTCGGATGACTCGGAGACATCAATCTTCGATTACCCCAGTTTGCCAAATGATATTGTTCTTCACTTGAGCAACTCCTATAAGTTCTGGGTGCCTAAGCTTTACACCATCATTTGTTCCCCAGTACTTTGAGAGCTCATACAAAAAGTTTCAAATAATCCTGACATTCCCAATAGTGAAGAACAAGAATCACTTCTGGTAGTCAAACTGCCAGAAAGCAAGGTGACCCTTTGTAGGAATCCCAGTCGGCAACAGCCGGCAAAGTCCGATATTGGTAATCTCCGGATCGGTGTAACGTGCGAGTATTACGATAGCGATGTAAATAGTACACAAAGAAACTCAGATAGGGGCACACGTCTTGCTCCTTGATGCTACCCTCGTTGCTTGCCGTTCAGGAGAAATCCCAAACAAATAAATAAATCTCTTTAGGTTATGGGCCTTGGCCCTGTAGCCTGAAACTACCAAGCCAGAAACTACTTGTAACCTCACACAAAAACCACATTCACGCGAGTTAACCAAAACCCCTAATGACAAAGAGGAAATGCTCCCCATCCACTTCTTCCTCTTCCTTGTCTTCTTCCTTGTCTTCCTTGGATGACAAGATACTACCATTGCGAAGCCCACAGATTCGTTGGTCACGAGGGTTATAGACCCACTCAACGACCATAATTGGTCAGACTGGCGTGAGCAGATGTGAACGGTCTTCCATTATTGTCAAATTACTAAATACATTACTGGCGCGATTGTTGAGCCGTAATACTTACTATAAGGCTCATTATGTAGGAATGACAGTATGATTAGTTATGCTATACACGTAATTCGGAGTATTTAGTCATACGGTATATGTACAGAATCCCCTTAAGGGATTATTCCGAGTCCACCAGTGATTAGACATTAGGCGACACTGAAAACGCGATATTGTGGACGCCTCTACTCATCACTTTTCCCCAAACGGACATGGGTGGACCATAGAGTATATAAATCCTACTATAGGAGCGAGTACCTATACACATCTCTCTCCACCCCACTCTGAGCTTCCTCTGCTTCACTCTAAGCCTCATCTAAGCTCTCTACACAGGTAAGGGTCTACCTGTACACTGCGTGCATTGCTGCGCAACAGCGATCACACGTCCTTCCAAGGACAAGGCAGCCAAGAAGATTTGGGATGCTAATGATAGCTATGCCCAGGTTTTGATCATGAGCAACATCACGTCGGGACAGGTGAAGAATACTCACTGGTGCTCGACTGCTCATGAGATATGGGAGAGTCTCGCAGCTGTACATGAAGCCAAGGGCTCACACACAGTCTACGCAATTCTCAAGAACCTCTTCATGCTAGCCAACAGTGAATGCACCGATATCCCCAAATGTTATGACAAGATGAAAAAGGAGTGGGAGCACTTTGGTCAGTTGATGCGCAGACGCAAACATCCCTACAATGACGAGTTCTTTAAAACTCTTCTCGCTTTCACCCTTCCTGCATCCTGGGATCAGTTCTCAGAGCCGTATTATGGCAGACTATTCGAGGACGTCAGTGATGACCCGAAGAAGTCCACAACCTCCCAGGTATTTATAGGTATGGTGAAAGAGGAGTGCCTCTGGCACAACATTCGTTCTCGGAAGTCTGAGAGCACGAATCAGACCACTAACAAAAAGCGCTCTCTTGCCAAGCGCATCGGCGATACGCGCTCCGGGGATACCAAACGAGGGTCCTCAAAGCGTGGCAAGCGCAAGCATTGCAAGCACTGCAACAAAGACGGACACAATACGGCTGATTGTTACTTCATAGGAAAGAGTAAGTGCGAACATTGCAGGAAGTATAATCATCCTTCCAGCAACTGTTGGCAAGCAGGCAAGGACAAGAAGCCCAAGAATGACGGCGACACTGATGGACAGCCTAAAGCGTCTACCTCAAACATCAGGTCTACCTTGAAGATCGAGGAAGTCCATGCTAACTTGCTGTGGACAGGACCGAGTGCTGTCGTTCCTGTTAAGCAGATTGCGTGTCATGCTGTCGATCCTAAGATCAATGTTGTGTGCTATGCTGGCGATCCAATGATCGACAACGAAAAAGGCTGGGAGGACATTGATGAGTATCACAAATACAAAGGTGTCAACTATAGCTACGTGACTGGAAATGATGATTCCATTGCTCGTTATGACTGGTTGGCTGATAGCGTGACTACCTCTCATGTCACAAATAATAGATCATTGTTCGTGACATATGAATGATGTATTGATGCTTCAGTTGCTGGCGTTGGTAATTCCATCGTCCCCATTGAGGGCAGAGGCACTGTCAAATTGGAAACAGACTGTGATGGTCACAAATATATTCTGCGACTTGAACAAGTTCTGTATATTCCAAATAATAAGAATAATCTATTCTCCCTTGGGAGATGGGACAGTGCCGGCGGAACTTATATGAGTAAACGCGGCATACTGAAATTACTCTCTGAAGAAGGAGAAACAGTGGCTAAAGGCCAAATCGCCAGAAACAACTTGTATAAGTTACAGGTTAAAGTACGGCAAATGGGGGAACGTGAACATGTGGATGATATATTTGCAGCCACAAATCCGCTTCCAAGCTGGCATACCTGGCATAAACGTTTCGGGCACGTAAGCTACAGCGGTTTAAAGAAATTGCTAGAAAGGAGCCTAGTCAAGGGGTTCCGCGTTGATATGTCGATGCTGAAGCCCGACTGCATTGCGTGTACCGAGGCTAAGCAAGCGGAAGAACCCTATAAAGAGGTATCAGCACGTCACACTTCCCCAGGTGAATTAACTCACATGGACCTCTGGGGAAAGTACGACATTGTGTCCATAAATGGACACCAATACTATGCGCTATTCGTCGACGACACTACCCGATATATCACAGTCACTTTCCTAAAAGGGAAGGATCAGGCAGCGAAAGCGGTGAGAGACTACTTAATGTATCTCAGAGCAAGCAATCATCCTCCCTGTGTGACGCGCACGGATTGGGGAAAAGAATACATTAACGAAGCTCTGTGGACGTGGTGTTGTGAGTGTGGAATTACAAATGAAGTAACTGCGCCGTACTCACCTGCTCAAAATGGCATTGCCAAGCGAATGAATCAAACATTAGTCGAACTCGCTCAAGCAATGTTAAAAGGGGGTAATTTACCCGAATTCCTTTGGGAACACACTGTAGAACATGCAGCGTACATAAGAAATCATTCCTATACAAGAGTATTAGAAGTCATGCCCTATCAGCTATGGTTTCAAAGGAAACCGGATGTGACTCACCTAAGGGAATTTGGAGCACCTGTTTGGGTACTTCTGCAAGGCATGGCTGAGCAGAGAAAAATGCTCCCCAAGTCTAAAAGACAAGCTTACGTCGGCTATGAAGATGGACCAAAGGCCATCAAATACTATAGCGCAGAAACTCAGAAGGTACTTACCTCCCAAAATTACAAATTCCTCTGTCCTCCCGAGTACCCCAAAACACCAGAAGAGGTCATTATCGTGCCTGGTGCACAGCGCGAAGGGGAGTTCGGTAGAGGCGCTCTGTCCACAGGCAGAGCAGCACGACCTACGTTAGGTGACGTACCAAATGGGGACGTACCGCCAGGCGACATACCAATCATGGACGTACAGCCAGGGGAAAACCAAATGGGTAATAGCCCTATACACACAGGTCAAAAGAGGAAAAGTAGTGTAGACTCACAAGAACCACCCCGCAAAACGCGAGGCATATGTGTCATGGATGCGTATATTATTTCCCCTATTTTTCTGTATTTATACAGAATTATCTGAGGAAGATATAAAGGGCCAAAGTGTTACGATTCTCGTTTCTCTGTACGATAGGTCTTATCTGCTTATCTGCCTTATCTCGCGTTCGCGTGTACGTTTACCCATGTTCCACTTCGATTCGGTTCTCGCCTCTTATCTCGCACCAACCCCATGACCGCAGAGAAGCCAGGGCTGTAACTTCTAGGGCCCGCTGACGTCATTTGAGCCCCGCGTGCCCCCGCGGGATTCCCTTGTACCTCTTACAGACTTCCCCTTTGCACTTCCTTATTAGCTCGCTGGGGCCAGTACCTCAGGATCGCGTCATATGTTTGTACTTCACAAACAACCTGTAGTAGTATATAAGTTACGCTCTACCTAGCTTGTACGGTAGACTTGACTTCTTGTGTAATACCACAATCGTCTTTGCCTCACGAACGACCTTGACTCGCCTTTGCGCTTGAGTCCCTCTTCGCTCGCCTTTTCGCTTGAGCCTCGAACTTCCGCTAATATCCTTGTGTCCCTGGGAGACCAAGTGATACTTGTTCATCACCGAACTGAACCTTAACCGGTTCACGCCTAGCCGATCCCGTTGACTTATCGAAGTACACGTCGTACTTAACGCCCCTGTGGTGGCGTTACATTAAGTCAAGTCTCTCACAGTGGCGACGTCTAGTCGCAGCCGAACCAAGTTTAGGCCCAAATATATTGACCGTCTTAGCTCGGACGAATTATCAGACAGAGTTAAGGGAACCGCGGTCTGGGCAGAACACAACGGAGTCGAAGGATACTTTATCTTTGATCCCTCGACACGATCGTATCGACAGATCCATTACCTCGACGACAGGCACCTCTGGGCCTTTATTGAATATTCCCCATCTGAAGGAGCGTGGTACACTACAGGACCAGTACCCCTCACCCTGAACACCGGACCCCTGGGATCCTCCAATCCTTCGGGCATTATCATCGATCCCCCCAGCACCCCATCCCCGAGTGTATCCGTACCAACAACCAACCTCCCTACCTCAGCATTCCCATCATACACCATGGCTCAGCCAGGACAAGCATCCGCAAGTACCACCCTCACGAGTGGAGGAGGTATACCCAGTGGAAGTGGAGCGCCTGCCGGAGGAACTCCCGCCAGCGGTGGCGGTGGCGGTGGCGGTGGCAGTGGCGGTGGCGGTGGCGGTGGCGGTGGTGGCGGTGGACCGGCGCCAGCCGGAGGACTTGCACCGGCCCCTGGTGGCAACGGCCGCCTGGGAGGAAATCCCCCACCCGAGTTCGACGGAGATCGAGAAAAAAGCAAGGCATTCTTACGCGCCTTCAAACTATACTGTGGAATGAACCCAACGGTGGACCTGCTCGCAATACCAGGACAACGAGCCATGGCCTTCCTCTCTTACATCTGAGGGCCGCTAGTCGACGATTGGGTTGACGAACAGATGAGATGGCTCGAAGACCAAATAACAGCAGGAGTCCTACGAACTCAGAACAACCTCTGGAATGAGGTAGAAACCCGGTTCCTGCAAGCGTATACCGACACCGCGGAACAGACGAAGGCCCGCAAAGCCTTACAAACGTTAGCGATGAAAGGAGAAGATATTGACTCCTACATCGCCCAATTCGATAACCTGACCACGAAAGCCGGGTATGGCCTGGACGAAGCCACAACATTGGAGCTATTCCAGGATGGACTCCCGAATCAGTTAGTCATTAACGCCATTCGCTTCCAACACCCCGTTACGTGGGAAGATTGGAAGCGAGCTGCCCGACTACAACAGGCTGAGTACTTGGTTTTGAAGGACCGACTCGGCAAGAACCGCACCCCGCGCCAAAAGAAGGGAGGGCATAACCGCGAACAGTGGGTACAGGCCCTCAACAAGAATCGCGACCCAAATACCATGGATGTTGGACGCGCCCGAGCCTCTGTGGCTCTCACCGACGCGGACCGAATCCAACTCCAAAAGGAGGGGCGCTGTTTTAGATGCCGTGCTACGGGGCACATCTCGCGTAACTGCCCACAAAAGAGCGCTCGAATTGCTACTTCCTCCACGACCACCCAACCAGCTTCCGTCCCCGCTCCCCCGCCCGTATCAGCTCCCGCCATCACTACTGTCGCCATACAATCTAACCGCGTACTTTCGACGGAAGAGCAGGCTGAAGCACAGATCGCTGCGATGAAAGCGCAACCCCCGGAGGTACGAGACCTCATGGTAGAAAAGCTGTTTGCGAAGGAGGATTTTCTCGACGCTTGAACCCGACGGCCTGGGCTAGAGCACTCAATGTAAACGTGTACCATAGCAGATACCGATCCATGCGAATCCCAGTACTCTTTAAATCTGCACACACGACGGCCGAACGACAAGTACTCCTAGATTCAGGAGCAACAGACAATTTTATCTGCGCCTCGCTTCTAAAACGGCTGCAGATTGGAACACGTGATGTCACGCAACCAATATGCATTTGGAACGTGGACGGAACTCACAACCAGGACGGAGCGATCACCCAGTATACCGATCTGAACGTCCGCACCGGAAACGATACTAGAACACTTCGCTTCCTAGTAACGAATTTGGGAAGAGACGAAGTCATATTAGGTTACCCATGGTTCTCTGCGTTCGAACCCCTTGTAAAGTGGGGAGAAGCGACGCTGAACGAGGACTTCCAACCAGTTGTCATATCCAGCCTCCAGTCATCGGACGAAGCCACGCCTGTAGAAGCATCCATATGGGCGTTGGAGACGTATCAACTCGATGAGGAGGCTTGGGAACAGATCGCGGACGACGACCAAGAGCCATGTGTGGCGTTACTACGAAAAACCACGACGGCGTCTGAATTAGCACAGCAGGAGGCGGCCAAACGAGAAGTGCGCACCTTTGAAGAAATGGTACCCCCAGAGTATCGGCGGTATCGTAAGGTGTTCAGCGAGGAAGCATCCCATCGCCTCCCGCCGAAGCGCCCGTGGGACCATGCCATCGACTTAACACCGAGCGCGCCAGCGACGATGGACTGTAAGGTGTACCCATTGACCCAAGAAGAGGATAAAGCCCTCGACATATTCCTCACCGAACAACTAGAAAGGGGATACATTAGACCATCGAAATCCCCATACGTTTCACCATTCTTCTTCATAAAAAAGAAAGACGGGAAGCTCAGACCCGTACAAGACTACCGACGACTGAATGAAGTCACCGTCTGCAACCACTACCCGCTACCACTGATTCCAGAACTCATTGACAAAATTCGCGATGCACGACTCTTCACGAAGCTAGACATCCGCTGGGGATATAATAACATCCGCGTAGACGAAGGAGACGAGTGGAAAGCTGCCTTTAAAACGAATAAGGGAGCTTTCGAACCGCTTGTGATGTACTTCGGACTCACAAACTCCCCCGCGACGTTCCAAGCGATGATGGACTTCACGTTCCGAGGACCGGTGTTAACAAATGAAGTAATTGTGTATATGGACGATATCCTAATCGCAACCGTCGATGACCTCATACGTCACCGAGAACGAGTCCATCAGGTCCTGACCATATGTGAAGAGAACGACCTCTACATCAAACCAGAGAAATGCGAGTTCGAAGTACGCGAAACGGAGTACCTAGGGCTTATCATCGGACACGGGAAGCTGCGCATGGATCCCATAAAAGTACGAGGAATTCGCGAATGGCAACCCCCAAAAAGCCTCAAGGAAGTGCGTGCCTTTATCGGCTTCTGCAACTTCTACCGTCGGTTCATCAAAGGATTTTCGACACTTGCACGCCCCCTCCACGACCTTACAAAAAAGGACACCCCATGGCATTGGGGGGCAGACCAACAACGCGCGTTTGAACGCATCAAAGACCAGATATGTCAAGAGCCAGTCCTCCTCTCCCCCGACCTAGCAAAGCCCTT
The DNA here is from genome assembly GCA_021524915.1 of Lactarius akahatsu. Classification (NCBI taxonomy): domain Eukaryota; kingdom Fungi; phylum Basidiomycota; class Agaricomycetes; order Russulales; family Russulaceae; genus Lactarius; species Lactarius akahatsu. The sequence goes on from JAKELL010000260.1 coordinate 53,542, forward strand.
CGAAATGGAAGTAGATGCGTCCAACGTCGCCATTGGCGCCGTCCTCAACCAATTAGGGAGCGATCAAAAGCTCCACCCAGTAGCGTTCCATTCAGAATCGTTATCCCAAGCTGAACGGAACTACGACATCTACGATCGAGAATTGCTCGCAGTGGTCAAAGCGTTGCGCGCCTGGCGCACCTACCTCGTCGGCTCTCCCCACAAAATCATCATACACACCGATCATGCCAACCTTCAGTATTGGAAGGAACCGCGAAAAATCAGTCGACGAGTGGCACGCGAATTCCTAGAATTATCAGAATACGACTTCGTATTAAAGCACGTATCTGGAATTCGGAATGGTCGCGCAGACGCCCTATCTCGACGAGCCGACTACGCACCAGGCGACGGAGATAATGATGATGTCATCGTCCTCCCGGCAAACCGCTTCGTCCGAGCCACGGAAATGTCAATGCACGACATGGACATTTGGACCCAAATAGCGCAGAACCTTGATGAAGCACAAGTGCTGCACTGGGTTGAACCGCACAGTCTGAAGAAGCACGGAGGATTATGGTGGAAAGGCGACGCCCTTGTCGTTATCGGGGATAACGATCTTAAGCGGGGGGTAATCACCTTTTTTCACGACACACCTGCAATGGGACACCCCGGAATCACAAACACCTACGAACTTTTACGACGAGACTACTGGTGGCCTAACATGCGCAAAGACGTCGAGGAGTACGTCAAGGGCTGCGCCACATGCCAAGCCAACAAAATTAATCCCCACTGACAAAAACCACACCTATTCCCCATCACAACCGATCCAGACGCAGAACCCTTCGAAGTCGTAGCCATGGATTTCATTACGAAACTACCACAGTCTCAAGGATACGACTCGATACTCACTATTACCGACCATGACTGCTCTAAAGCAGCCATCTTCATCCCGTGTAACGAAACGATCACAGCGGAAGGCGTAGCCCGGCTATACCTTCGCCACGTCTACCCCCATTACGGCATACCCCGAAAACTAATCACCGATCGAGACCCCAGATTTACATCCGCATTCATGACACAACTCTGCCAAGTTCTCGGAATCAGGCAGAACATCTCGTCGGCATATCACCCCCAAACAGATGGGCAGTCGGAACGCACCAATCAATGGCTAGAACAATACCTACGCCACTGGAGCAACGTGCAACAGGACAACTGGGCAGAGGCCCTCCCCGTAGCACAGTTCGCACACAATGCGTGGCCCAACGCGACGACGAAACACTCCCCCTTCTCACTCATTATGGGGTGGGAACCACGTACCAACTGGGTTTCGAAACCCACGACCTCTCCATCAGTTGACCAGCGGTTGGAAGATATGGGCAACTTCCGACAACATGCGCAAGATTGTATCAAACACGCCCAAGAACTCATGGCAAAGCGAGGGCGCACTCGCTTCGTTCCTTATCAAGAAGGGGCACAAGTGTGGTTAGAGGGGACAAACCTTAAAACGTTCTACCCCACTGCCAAGTTAGCCCCTAAACGCCACGGGCCGTTCCGCATCAAGAAGGCCCTATCAGCGGTGTCTTACGAATTAGAACTTCCGGAATCATGGAAGATTCACCCCGTATTCCACGCCAACCTCCTCACCCCATATAAGGAAACGGAGCTACACGGGGCAAACTTCACGCGACCCCCTCCTGACCTTATCGATGGCGAAGAAGAGTTCGAAGTGGAGCGAATCCTCGGATCAAGAATCCACGGCCGAGGGCGTAAGCTCCAATTTCTGATCAAATGGAAGGGATTCCCCATGAGCGATAGTTCGTGGGAACCTTTCGAGAACGCCCAGCATGCACCTGACCTCATCGCCGACTTCTACCGGCATAACCCAACCGCCGAAGGGGCTGGACGAAAGATATAAGAACACGCCCCACGAACCCACACAATACGCTCCCCTCTCACTCCTCACACCATGACGACCACTCCTATTACGTCTAAGATTCCCTCGCGCCCACCGGCGCAACTCATACTCGAACAACTGACCGTACCATCGCAGGATCAGGGTGTCCCCTCTCAGCCAGAGGGTTGTACGCCGTACTCTGTAATCTCTAGCCCTGCTCCTCCCGTCCTATCCCTCATTACTCCCGCTCTCGATCGCCTCGTGCGAGAAGAAGTCACCACGTCACTACTCGCCCTAACCGCCCCACCTATTGACACCCCGATAACCGTACATGTCCCACTCGTCCCCACTCCCCCATTCCCTCCTGGGATCGATCACGTACCCACACCGACCACCCAACCACGTATCGTCGAGCCCGATCCCACCATAGCCTTCCAAGACGAGGAAGAAGAAGAAACTGTAGACCCGGGACTCCCTTTCCTTCGCAACGACCCCGACCTCACCTTCCTCTATTTCCCCATGAAGATTGGGAACGCGGGATACCCAAAACAAATCGCGCGTTTCATTTACTATCGAAAGAATTATCAGGAGGTCGTGGGAACCATGGGAAGGGGGCACCCTTGCTACGTACAGTCGGTCTACCTACAGGGGGTATACGAAGGACAACTCCCCCAACACGTCACGGACCAACAACTCGCCATGTTCCACCCCCACGACCCCCGCGCCATATGCATCAACGAAGTCCTGACGGAGTTGCGCAGCGTCCGCATCCACACGGATATATCCCGACTCCGGGAATGTCTCCTGCGCAAGGACGCGATTGCAGTTCGCGAGTCCGAGCTTCGACGGCTGGAGACGGACCTCACGCGGGACCGTTTCCACATGGACATGGATCTCGCGAGTGTGCGGAAGCGACTGCAATACGCGCGTGTCGTACCACTCATATCCGAGAAGTTTGACGAGCTTCAGACCAGGCTCGTACGTCCAAGATCTACCCCCGAGGCCATTCCTATTCCCCCGCGCGCCGGGGGCCCTTGCGAGATGCCTCGCCTTCAGGGAGAGGGCAGCAAGCGAGCTCGCAAGTGTTTCCAGTGCAAGTCGACGGACCACTTGATCGCGCAGTGCCCTCAACGGAGGGCCAAGCAGCCGTGTCAGTGGTGTGGCAGTCGTACTCATCAGTACGATGTGTGCCTTATCCGTCGAATCTCCCCTATGTCCCCCGCTTATATCGACCCAGACGACCGCCCTCGGTGGTGCGGTAAGTGTCTGCGGTATGATGCCAAACACGAAGAGATACACTGCCCTCAGTATGAGCAGTGTCGAGAGTGCGGTGAGCGGGGTCGTCATCTTTTCCTGCGTCGTCATACCTGCCCCCGCCCCCCGTCACCGACCCCAGACACAGTACCAGTCGAAGATGACTGGTACTACACCAGCGACTAGTCGAAGTCGTGGCGTCTTCGAATCTGACGGGGGGGTAATGTTACGATTCTCGTTTCTCTGTACGATAGGTCTTATTTGCTTATCTGCCTTATCTCGCGTTCGCGTGTACGTTTACCCATGTTCCACTTCGATTCGGTTCTCGCCTCTTATCTCGCACCAACCCCATGACCGCAGAGAAGCCAGGGCTGTAACTTCTAGGGCCCGCTGACGTCATTTGAGCCCCGCGTGCCCCCGCGGGATTCCCTTGTACCTCTTACAGACTTCCCCTTTGCACTTCCTTATTAGCTCGCTGGGGCCAGTACCTCAGGATCGCGTCATATGTTTGTACTTCACAAACAACCTGTAGTAGTATATAAGTTACGCTCTACCTAGCTTGTACGGTAGACTTGACTTCTTGTGTAATACCACAATCGTCTTTGCCTCACGAACGACCTTGACTCGCCTTTGTGCTTGAGTCCCTCTTCGCTCGCCTTTTCGCTTGAGCCTCGAACTTCCGCTAATATCCTTGTGTCCCTGGGAGACCAAGTGATACTTGTTCATCACCGAACTGAACCTTAACCGGTTCACGCCTAGCCGATCCCGTTGACTTATCGAAGTACACGTCGTACTTAACGCCCCTGTGGTGGCGTTACACAAAGTATGAGATTTCGTCAGTCATGTGTTGCCACCACGTGCACCTTCAAGCACGTGACCCTGGGATAGTTGCACCCTTAACGGGACAGCCTAATCCGGTCACACCCCCATTTACGTATGGACTCACACGATTGGTAGATAAGGAAGGAATGTTCTAGATAGTTCTAGACTCTGCTTAGTAGTTTACACTTACTCGCTGTATTAGGTTTTACTCAGCAAGATAAGGCATTGCGTCAGCGCTATGACAAGTGCATCAGTCAGCACAATAGATAGTGCTATTATTAGACACGACGCGTCAGCCCCTGAGTCATAGAGTCTTACTGTACACTTAGTAATAGTGTTTAGACTCAGTTCAAGCTCAGCTTCAGTAGCGTATATAAACACTCCTGTAGCGTCCTGAGTGGAACCAACTTGTCCTCTTGGTTCTCCACTCAGGTGTGCATTCCCTTGTACTCCTTACTCTGCTCAATCTAACTTGTCCTCTTGGTTCTCCACTCAGCGTACCACAGTGTGACCTTGATAACTTGAGTCCTTGCATAAAGGCTCTAAGTCGTTGTCCCTCCACTGTGACTGTGCATTAGCACATGATTTATCTCCACACTCAGCTTGGGTGTGCTCACCTGACGGTTCACTTTTAGTTCACACTTGGGCTTAGCGTAGCAAGGTGTCATACCGCTACATTAGGACAAGTTCCTTTCACACTCCTTTCACACTCCATGCTCACCAGCTATTTCATTATCCCTTTAGGTGGTTGATGACCATCAGTCCTTTGTATTACCCACCTCACTCTTTGCCTGGGGACCTCCGCACACAGAATCTGTGCATTCGTGGTACAACTCTAGTGTCCGTAAAATCGGCATAGATTGTGCTTGCCTTTATTGGGTCTATCTGGTCATCAGTAGACGCCTCTGGGTACTGGCTGCAGAACTGGTCACCACACCAGATAAGCTGCAGTTAGACATTGAGCCAGCCAGGCCTAGCCTGTGACAGCTGTACGCATAGTAACCAGAAAAGTTTGAGAGCGCTTTGGTGTGAGAGGCAGCCAACAGGTCGAGAAGACTGAGGCAGACAGCCTTGTGGCTCTATACATCTCCTTACACTATTCCTGAGTTTTCTGTTATCGCCACAGCCTCACGCAGTGTGAAACACCACTGTGTATTGGTCTCGCTTGATCAGAACTCTCCTATCACCCTTGAGTTAGTGTTACGCGCTCATTGTATCCTGTCGTCAAAAATCCACCCTCACATTCTCCAAACTGCCTCGCATATTTGCGAATGTCCGCACTCGCCTTCGTCGTCTCTTCAGGAGGAGACAAGCTTCCATCACACCACCCCAGACTACAGCCTCTGCCTCGGCATTGTTGCACGTACACCAGGACACCCAGTCTGAACAAGACCGGATCCCATCACCGGTGTATGCATCACCATCACCTACACTCTCTGCGGAATCTTTCCACTCTGCCCACTCCTCCTCCCAAGCCACACTCGCCCAGTCAGGCGAAAGTTTCATTGATGAAGACGGTGTTAACATCCGTTACCAGGGGTTCCAACTAGAACTACCCCCTCATAACATCGCCGAGCAATACATGCAGGCAATCTACCACGACCCTGAATACCGTTACGGTCTATTGGAACTCTACGGCCTAGAGATCCCTGTCCTCGGTACAGAATTCACAGTCCTGCAGCTGATAGCCATCACTGCAAATCTCATTCCACGACTCAAAACCCCTCCTCACCCTCTCCTCTCCCACATAAGGGAAGATGAAGAACGTGGCTCCAAAGAAAGGGAAACAGACAGCTCGTCTAGCACAAGCTCAGTATCCCAAAGGAGCTCGCTCGAAGTTTGCCCTCCCCCCTCCTACTAAAGCAGAAAAGGAGTTCATATCTCGTGTCCAAGACTGGGACAAGATCTCGCCAGACGAACAGCTAATCCTATTGGAAGACTTTCATCGGGCCCAGGAGAAAAGCAAACAAGAGGAAAGACAAAAGGAGTTAGACAGAATGTCACAACCAAGTGGAAGTACCCTCCCCCCTGCTGCACCACCCATGCCAGCGCCCCCTCCCACAGTCCAGGATTGCCTGGACCTCATAAACCACCTCAGCATTGCCGTAGGAAACCTAGTGCAACAAGTCACAGCACTAACAGTGCAGGTGGCCTCGGCAACTGCCACCTGCCCAGGAAATGGAAAGAACAAGGAAATAGTGGCCCGCCCCAAAGCTTGGGATGGGAAAGGCTCCTCATCAGATGCCCGTCATTTCCTTGCCGCCTTCCACAACTGGGCAGGCTCACTTGGGGACGCCATGAACACATGGCATGCAGCAGACAGTAAATGGTACGCAGACGAACACAGATGGATCGCCGCTGCCCTCAATCTGATGGAAGGGGATGCCAAGACCTGGGCACTCCCGTACCTAGAATTGGCCAACAAGGGGACCATCCCCTTCAGTGGAAACTGGTCCGATTTCGTTAAGGAATTCAACCGCAGGTTTAGCCCCCTGGACGTCGAAGACATAGCTCAAGAGGAGCTAAAGAAAACAAGACAAGGAAAAAAGACGGTTGTCGAATACGCTTCAGTATTCGAGCAGTATTCCGGACAAACCGGGTGGTCCCTCATCAACCTCCGCACCCGCTTCTATGACGGTCTCACAGACGAGATCAAGGACCTCCTAGCCATCACCAACAAGCCCCACAATACCTACGACGAGCTCAAGCAGAGCGTGCAAGTCATCAATCAACGACTGCGCCAACACCAGAGCAAGAAGAAAGGCAAATCTTCGTTGTCACCAGCCAATACAGCCTCAGACCCCAACGCCATGCAAGTTGATGCCACGCGTCAGCAAGGCAACAAAGGGAAAGAGGAGATCTTTAAAACTTGGGGTGAGTACCAAGTATGGATGAGAGGGAGATGTTACAGGTGTGGATCGAAACCACACACGAAGAAGGATGGAAACCACGAGCGCGACGTATGCAACTGGTGTCAAAGAGTAGGACACCGAGCAAACGTCTGCCAAAACAAAAGAATGGGGAAACCGGCTAAAGCAAAAGCTGCAGCAACAACGGAGTCCCCTAGTCCACCATCCTCGTCCAATACTGTGGCAGCAGCCGCCACAAGTACTTCCCCCGCCCAGACGTCCCAGGCAGACATGGCAAAGTTGTTGGGAATGTTTCAAAAGCAGCAGGAACAGCTGGATGCATTCAAGGCGGCTTTTTAGATCAGGGGTCACGTATAGCTGCGACCGGCCCCTCTACAGTAGATGACTTAGCTTCATGTAGTTGTAATATATGCTTATGCTCTTGCCTCGTTTTGGACTCACCTTCTGTAATTCATACTCACCATGTCTCTGCCTGTAAGTTAGATAGTAGTGTTAGTTCAGTTTCCTGTTTTCCTGATTCTATTACATCTACATCTGCCCCGGAGATGAACAATAGTAGTGTTCCTTTTGCTCCACTTTCTTCATGTCACGATCCATTGATCGTGCCATCGATAAAAAGGGTCTCGGAATATTGTCGGTTTCTCATCTTTTGTCTCATGTTTCAGATTCTGCTTCCCGTTCCGTTCGAAGACTCCTGACTGCGCATTGAGCATGCAATCGCTGTGACAGACTGACGTGCTCGGTTTATATTTAGTCTCTTGCTTACGCGTCCCCAGAAAATAGTAGGAAAAGCACAGAAAAATAGGATTCTTGTAGAATACTTAAGGAGCCAGTTATCTACCCTGTATTCCTCATACTGGTCTTGTTCTCGAATATAGCCCATCTACCTCCCCTAGTGCCCTGCTTGGCTTTATAAGCAGCTTCTCCTCTTGGAAGGATCAAGAGAGTCTCCAGCTTGAAAGACAGCCATCCGAGGGTATCGAGGCCCTCCCAAGTCAGTCCCAGTCTCCATAGCAACCCCGAGGTTCTCACGCTCAGGCAGCGAGACGGTTGGTGGATCCGAGTTCACGCACAGCACATAGACGATCCGGGTGATTGTAAAATGAAGGGGATCTCAGGATAAGTCACAGGGATCCCTGGTCTAAGGGGATATGCTGGACGACTCACTCAAAGGGGGAGAGCCCTGTAGATAACACGTAAGAGTGGTGGTATTGAAGAAGACCAAGATGCGGTCCTTGGTCTTTGCCGTACTCTACTTATGCAGATATGCGTGGGCTTTAAAGTGCTGCTTCAAGAAGTACTAGCCAATAGCGTAAGTAGAGCAAACCCTAATACAACTATCCTAGTTGTCATGGACGTGTATATTTATTTCCTATTTTTCTGTATTTTATACAGAATTATCTAAGGAGATATAAAGGGCCAAAGTATGAGACATTGTTAGTCACATGCTGCCATCATGTGCACTCTTAAGCACGTGACCCTGGGACAGTTACACCCTTAACGGGATAACCCAACCAGGTCACACTCCATATACATACGGACCCTCATGATTGGTAGATAAGGAAGGAACCTTCTAGATAGTTCTAGACCACGCTTAGTAGTTTACACTTACTTGCTGTATTAGGTTTTACTCAGCAAAGATAAGGCATCACATCAGCGCTATGACAAGTGCATCAGTCAGCACAATAGATAGTGCTATTAACAGACACGAATGCGTCAGCTCCTGAGTCAGGGAGTCTTACTGTACACTTAGTAATAGTGTTTAGACTCAGCTCAAACTCAGCTCCAGTACTCCTTACTCTTTCCAATCTGAACTTGTCCTCTTGGTTCTCCACTCAGCTTACCACTGTGTGACATTGTGAGATTGTAGTTCTGTATAAGGACTGCCTTGGACCTTGCATGCTCCACAGTGACTGTAAGTTTGGTGTGTGATTCATCTCCGTGCTAGGCTTGAGTCCTGAAGACCTGACAGTTCACCTTCAACATCTTTCACTTGAGCTTAGCGTAGTGAGGTGTCATACCGCTACACTAGTGTGAGTCACTCTGAGTCATCCTGAGATCCGATCTGTATCGTACAATCACATGTGCCAGAGCTTACCCAGCTGACTGATCCTAAAGTCCATGACGATATACTGCTGACGAGAGTGTCATAGCTCATACGTCAGTGTCCACTTCCCGGCCTGAGGCACCAATCAGTCCGAAATGTAACAAGGTTTGTTGGCGCCAAGGGTGTGTAAGACAGTGAGGTACTGTCAAAGACGGGATGTGGGATGGGTTGAAGTCATCAGTGAACAGTGAGGAAAGAACTGTAGAGATGAAGATGAGTGTGAAACCAAGTTCCTTTGCAACACACTGCAATTGCAAGCACAGCAAGGTGTGCAGGCATGTTGACAAGGTGGGCACGTGTAAGTGAGTAAAGATAGGATGGGGGAAAAAGGGCCTGCAACACACCTTCTCATTCTGACTCATTCACAACTGCCAATACATCTTCCAATGTGTTGACAAACATACAAGTGGGACCAGGATAGTAACCACAGTTTCAGAGGTGTTGTTAGAGTGTGAGGCCATATGAAGTCATTCACAGGGGATAGGAATAGCTAGGCAGGGTGGATGGGTATCAGAGATGGTGGATGGCATCAAACATGTTGAGCCGTAATACTTACTATAAGGCTCATTACGTAGGAATGACAGTACGATTAGTTATGCTATACACGTAATTCGGAGTATTTAGTCATACGGTATACGTACAGAATCCCCTTAAGGGATTATTCCGAGTCCACCGGTGATTAGACATTAGGCGACACTGAAAACGCGATATTGTGGACGCCTCTACTCATCAGTTTTCCCCAAACGGACATGGGTGGACCATAGAGTATATAAATCCTACTATAGGAGCGAGTACATATACACATCTCTCTCCACCCCACTCTGAGCTTCCTCTGCTTCACTCTAAGCCTCGTCTAAGCTCTCTATTCAGGTAAGGGTCTACCTGTACACTGCGTGCATTGCTGCGCAACAGGTTATGGGCCCTGCCATAAGTCGCTTTGCGCCTTCATTGGCTGCAACGACGGCGGGTTACCTTTAGTACCTGCAGTGGGGTTGTCGCCTTCATTGGCAGACATTAGTCTTCTCCACTATGGGGAGACTATGACAGTATGTCGCCTTTAATGGCAGACATTAGTCTCCTTATAAGGGGAGACTATGCCGGTTTATTTTTCTGTTATTAGTCGCATACGGTGCTGACTACTCTCTATTCAGAAACCCTTTTACAAATGTCGACTCTCACTACTCTTGTCCCCATCCTTGACGGTAACAACTATCAAATTTGGGCTAAGCAAATGGAGGCTTTCTTAAAGTCTTCTGCGCTATGGGATATTATAAGCGGAAGACGGATCCTTCCTGCTTTCAAGGACAAAGACGCTCCTACCCCTACGGAGGTTGAAGCGTACAATGCGTGGGCTACTGATGACGACCGTGCCCTAGGCTCGATCGTGCTGCGCCTTTCACCGGCTATTCAACGCCAGGTTGAAAAATTTGCGACTGCTGGTGATGTTTGGGGACATCTCAAGTCCCAGTATGGGGGCATTAGTGCCGCTAACGTCTACCAGGACTTTAAGCGTGCCATGACGTTCCGTCTGGACTATGCTAAGCACCCTGGCCCCCAGATTGATGAACTGGCCACTATCTATGACCACCTTGCCGCTAATTCAGCGAAAGTACCCGATGGCCTTCAGGCCATGATGCTTCTCTCGAAACTACCAGCCAAGTGGGAATCATCCCTTGTCCCTATCCTTATGTCAGGCACTACGGCAAAGAAGCTTACTTTGACCGACATCCGTACTGCGGCGGTCAATCAGTGGGAAATCGAGCGTACAAAAGGCCAGTCCTCTAACAAGGAATCGGCCAACAAGTTGTCGGCGGTCAAGCGCAAGCGTAACGACCCCGACTTCCAGCAGCAGCAGCAAGGCTCTTCGGGCCAGCAGAACAAGCAGCGCGGCCAGCAGCAGCAGCAGCAACAGGGAGGGAACCATCGCCAGCGTAGTAAACGCGCCGGCAAGAAGTTCAAGAAGCAACATACGCAAGGGCATACGCACATTGCCGACGTTGCGGCGCTCCCAGCGCCCACCTCTACGACTATTGCGCATATCTCGCCTTCTGGGCTCGAGCAGCGCATTTCCTCCGCTCCTCCTGCGAAGAAGCGCGTACCAGGACATTATAAGTCCCTTAACAAGGCTCTGGACGTCACCCAGGCCTTAGAAACTCCTGGTACAGTACAGACAGTAAAGACGCTTGAGCAACGTCTTGGGCAGATGGTCGCGGATTCCCCGTGGACCAAGAACCCGAACACCTTCGCAGAGGACTGGGAAATGTCAGATGAGGATGAGGACCTCCCTACAGGCTGCAGTGCGCCATTAATTCGCCTCCAGATACTCCTAAACTGACCTTGACCCCTTTAGTCTCGCCTGCTGAACAAGAGGCGCGTAAAGACAAGGGCAAGGAGCCCATTCGCACGGTTGAGCCTATCGAAGAATGCCCAGATAGTCCTACTGCGGTTGAAATAACCAAAATGTGGGAAGGCTTTCATAAGAAGGCGGCAGTACGTGCCCCTCCCCAGATATTTCTCTGGATTGGGGAAGCGAAGCGGACGATGATGACAACGTCTACAACGACTTCGCTGATACAGTCGGACAAGATGACTTTACTCCCTATGAGGACGGGTTAGTAACTTTCCCTCCCCAAATAAGCGAATCTGACCACCCTACAGTGCTACTGGAGACGGCGCCGACTGGCGCTTCTAGAAATAATAGTTACAGTGCACTTGTAAATAAATTCGTAAATAGCGCTAATCTATGCGCTCATGGTCTTGATTTCGCTTTATGCTCGAAATGTAAGGGAAAGAAAAGTCAAACAGAGCGAGAACCTACTTGGTTACTTGACTCTGGTGCGTCGGCACACTTTACAAACAATAAACTGGACTTTATAAGTTATACCCCCCTTTCACAAAAGCCTATGGTAAAGACGGCAGCCCATGCTCTTTATATACAAGGCAAAGGCTCAGTCTTACTGAAGCATTCTGCGGAACACAATGGCATTAAAACAGAGCGTATTACACGCATATATCCTGTCTTTCATATACCACAGATGACAACTAAGCTATTGTCCATGGGGGAGTTTCTTCAACAGGGATTGCGCGTTCATGGGGATTCGCAGCATATATCTCTATTCTATAAGGGCAGTACGATGCCCATATTACAAACAAAACCCCTAGCAGATGGTCAGACACTTTACTGGCTTGATGCCGAAGTCACGCAAGTAAAAAATGTACATGAAGCCCATAGTACAATCTATACTGCTGACTACGACATTTGGCATAGACGTCTAGGACACCCTTCGAAGGAAGTACTACGTCGTGCCAAGGATCACACTAAGGGATTCCCCAAGGACCTTAAATATCCTTCTGAGACACCCATATGTCCTGGTTGCGCTCAAGGGAAAATGCCTGCTTCAACGCATAAACCCTCTGAGACACGTGCTAAGAAGCCTTTTGAAAAGATTCATTCCGATCTTAAGAGCTTCCCAGTTGACTCGTACCACAAATACAAATACTTCATTAGTTTCTTTGACGACTTTTCCTCCTATGCGTGGGTCGTGCTATTACGCACCAAAGCACAGGCCATCAATGCGTTAAGGCAGTTTATTGCCATGGTCAAAAATCAGCATAACGCTACTATTAAACAGTGGATGTCTGACGCTGGAGGAGAATACAAGTCTGACGAGTTTACTAAGGTACTGAAAGATATGGGCATTACTATCCTACAAAGTGCACCGCATACTCCCCAACAAAATGGTCGTGCTGAACGCTTTATGCGTACTTGTATGGATAAGGCTCAGGCTATGCGCCTTGAAGCCTGTCTCCCTCAATCCTGGTGGGAATTTGCGGTCCTACATGCAGTACATTGCTATAATAGGACTCCAATAAGTCGCCTTAATTGGCAGACACCCTATATGAGCTTGCATGGTGAAGCACCTAGTCTTTCACACTTACGAGTGTTTGGATGTGGCGCATATGTGCACATACCAGAAGATCGCAGATCAAACAAACTTGACCCCAAAAGTGAACAAATGATCTATATTGGTCATACTGAGGGCATAAAAGCATATAGATTCATGCGGATCAAAAACAACACAGTGTTCACCAGCACTACTGCATTATTTGATGAGACCGTATACCCCAAGTGCGAAACACAAAGGGTGCGGGGTACAACCCGCATAAATGAGCCAGTAGAGAATCAACCTCCTATGGAGGATGAACCATCACCTACACAGCCCATTCCAAGTGGTTTTGACGATGATATGCCTACTCATCGCCCCCCTAAACAGAGACAAAATAGGGAGGATGCGCCAGACCGCGACGGCGGATCTGTGGAACCAGAGGAACCAGAAGCGCAACAGCCTCCGCCTCCTGCGCCAGAACCAGCACTACCACGACGGTCTGCGCGCTTGAGGAAAGTACCTACTCGTCCTGGCAACGTCTATGGGGAAGACAGGCACCCCACAAGCATAACTAAAGACGTTGAACGGAGTAGCAAGTGGAAAGAAATGGTTGGAAGACAGCCTGGTCACTCCAGAGCTGATAGTACGCCAGGGCAAAGGCAGATTCCAGGAGGATTTCCTGAGACAAACCTGACCCCTCCACCTGCTGAGAGTGAAGCTCCGCCAGAACCCTCAGAGGATGAAGTAGATGATTTATTGTCACGCCTTGCTCAGGAAGGGGGAGTAAAATTCCTAGATCATCTGCTTGCCAAGGCAGTTCCATCTAATGATCTGGAACCACTGGACACTTCTAATATACGGGAGTGGACCTATAAAGATATAATACGCATGCCTGCAGCACAACAAAGGAATGGAA
>JAKELL010000261.1:0-66021 GCA_021524915.1 Lactarius akahatsu
TTTCCGCAGTAGGGGTTCTAATAGGGTGATGGTCCCCTTTTCGATGTACTCCCTAATGACATGATGCCTAATGGCAATGTGCTTTGATCGCCTCCCAGTGACAGGGTTCAAGGCCAAGTCAATGGCACCCTTATTGTCACCATGCAGTGGGATGGGGTCGTCGACCTCGTACCCGAGTTCCTCAAGGAAGCTCTGATACCATGCGGCTTGGTTGGCCGCGTCGGTCATGGCCATGTATTCCGCCTCTGTAGTGTTTTGGGCTACAGTCTTTTGCTTTCGCGAAGACCAGCTTATTGCACCATTGGCTAATAAGAACACATAACCGGAAGTGGAGTGTCTATCATCACCTGGTCACCCAGGGAAGAATCAGAGTAGCCATGAAGGCCATCTCCACTGGCGCCATCATAAACTATACGCATGTCCACAGTTCCCACTAGGTAGGACAGAACGTATTGCGCAAGCCGTAGATGTTGTGGTGAAGGATTTGCTGCATACTGCGCCAAACGTGATACAGCAAAGGAAATGTCTGGCCTAGTGCCAATCTGAACGTACAGCAGACTACCAATGAGTGACTGATAGTGCGTAATGTCAGAGGCAGTGCCTGACCCGTATATTTATGAAGGTGCTCGTCAGCACCAGCGGGTAAGGGTGTGGAGTGTGGAGTGGCATTAGACATGCCAAAGCGTTCAAGGACATCCTTGACATAGCCAGACTGATCTATTTCGATGCGTCTGAGGGAGCGGTCGCGCACAATGCGCATACCAAGATAGATTATCTCCCCGAGATCTGTCATCTCATAGCGTTCAGAGATCTGACTTTAAACGCTTAATCCTCCCAAAGGCACCCAAAATTGTGATGTTGTCAACGTAAACGATAACGAAGAGTGGTCCATCCCCCTCTCGTTGTGGCAACACATATACGCCTGCATCAGCGAACGTCCGCTTGAAGCCGAGTGCAAGGAGCACTCCATGGAATTGTAAGTTCCATGCACAGGAGGCTTGTTTGAGACCATATATCGCCTTGACAAGGCGACACACCTTCATCTCTGCACCAGTAACGGTGAAACCTTGTGGCTGCTCCATGTATATCTCCTCATCAAGCACGCCATTGAGAAACGCAGACTTGACATCCATCTGATGAATGTGCCAGTCCTCCAGCGCGGCCAACGCCAGAAGCAATCTCAGCGACTCAAATCGTGCGACGGGAGAGAAGGTTTCATCGAAGTCTATGCCAGGGATCTGCGTGAATCCCTTAGCCACCAAGCGAGCTCTGTAGCGGCCATCCGCTTTGAGCTTGAAGACCCATTTGGATTTTACTGCCTTACGATTAGGCGGGAGATCCACTAACTCCCATGTGCCATTGTGGGCGAGTGCGTCCATTTCATACTGACACGCCTTAGTCCACTCATCTGCATCTGCAGACCACATTGCCTCTGCATAGGATGCAGGGTCTCTGCCAACATAGGCTGCAGCTAACAGTTCCGCATATCCCAGTCACCTGCCGCGCAGTGCCACATTGTCCCCACTGTAATAGCGAGGGTTGGGCACAGGTACACGGCTAGAGCGCCTTGGTGCATTGTCCATTTCGCGCAACAGCTGACTGCGCTGTGCACGAGCCTCAAAACCTCCAGGCATATCTGGTGAGGGAGGTGGGACATGGCGTATGATGCGCGTTGCACTTTGGCGTGGTGGTGGTGAGGTAGGGGTGGCTTGCTCACGCTTTGGCATGGTGGGCAGAGTGGGCAGCACAGGTGGTGGTGGTGGCGTGTGTGGACGCTCTTGTTTTGGGTCTAGGAGTTCTTCAACATCCTCCTCCTCACTACTGCTGGAGTGTGCAGGGGAGGGAGCTCGCTGTGGTGGTAATGCCGACGTGCTAGGTACGGCAATTACTGGTGGAGGTAGTGGTTGTGACACCACTTGAGAAGGTTGTGGGTGTGGCTCAACACCCTGGAGGGACGGGAAGCTGCTCTCGTCGAATGTCACATCCCTGGACAATCTGACAGAGCGGGTTTGGCGGTCCCAGAGCTTATAGCCCTTAGATTCAGGCTCAAACCCAATAAGCGTGACCTCAACGGCCTTCGCATCCAATTTGCGACGCTTATCAGCAGGTACGTGCATGTACCCCTTGCATCCAAAGACGCATAAATGTGAGACATCTGGTACTTTGCCAGAGTACCAGAGCTCAAAAGGTGTGCGCCACTTAAGCGTTCGGGTGGGAGAGCAGTTATAGATGTGTACCGCTGTGCTCATTGCATGCTCCCAGAAGCCTTTAGACATGCCAGCTGTGTGTAGCATGGCCATTGCCTTGTCCGTAATGGTGCGGTTAAACCGCTCAGCTTTCCCATTCGACTGTGGTGAACCTGGCATCGTAAGGTGATGCTCTATCCCTCTCTGCTTGAGAATTTCCTGCACTTGGCTTGCCATATACTCACCGCCGCGGTCAGAGTGGAGTGCGCGCAGTTTATGGGACGTCTGGGTTTCACCCCAGGCCAAATACATCTGCAGCGCTTTCACAAACTGATCTTTCGACTTAATGAAGTATACCACTGCGAACTTAGAGTGGTCGTCTATGAAGGTGGCGGTGTGGGCGGAGCCTTGCAGGGACTGAGTTTGCATAGGACCAGCTAGGTCACTGTGCACAATCTCAAAGATGCGGGTTGTCCTTTTGGTGGAGGACGCAGAGAAGGGTTGGCGAGTTGATTTGCCTAACTCGCACCCACAACACACACCAGTGTGCGTGGTAGAGCTGTCAATGTCCATGCCAGTAGTGGCAGAGGGACCATACGACTTGAGAGCAGCAGAGGAGATGTGTCCCATGCACTGATGCCAGATATCAAGAGTGGTGGCAGCACTTTTGACGTGAGCATTTAGGCCAATGCTTGAAGCATCCAACCAGTATAGGTTGTCCTCCAAGTAGCCAACAGCTACACAACTCTTGTTGACAGATATTTTAAAAGAGCCACTGTCAAAAGCCACTTCCGCACCCTTTTGTGCTAGTGCACGCGTTGACAAGAAGCGTGTTTTCACCTGTGGTAGGTGCAGCACATTGCTCAGGGTGATAGGAATGCCCTGGCTCGTAGTGAAGACAACGGAGCCTACACCAACTTGGTCGATTGTGGACTTATCCCCTAGGCGTACACTGCCTTGACATGGGGTATAGTCCTTGAAGTCAGACCGATGTGGTGTGATGTGGTGTGTTGCACCACTGTCCATCATCCAACGCACACGCGAGATAGCATACAAGGCAACTCCAACTGTATTTGCGGCCCAATCAATGGCCGGTTCATCACTGACCTCCTTAATGGAGGCGGTGGTAGGTACGAGTACATGAGAGTTGGCAGCCTTGTTGCCAGTGTCCTTTAACTTCCCTGCAGCTTCATCCTTCTTCCTCTGCCTGCAGTCAGGCTTGATATGCCCCTTCTTGTTACAGTAGTGGCACGTAAGCTGAGAGTGGTCCTTCTTCTTACGGGCACCACCACTAGGCTTGATAGGGGCAGCCTTATTGAGCGAGGAACCAGAGGGGCCAGAACGGCACGCCTCCTCCAAAACAATGCGCGCAATTATTTCAGTGTGCTTGAGCTTGGAGGGTGCACCACTGGCAAGGATGGTGGATGCCAGAACCTCATAGGAGGCTGGCAGGGCGTGGAGGAGTATGAGACAGAATTGGGTGTCAGTGACACCCATCTGTGCGTTGGTAAGGCCGACCCGCAGCTCATTGAGTTTGGCCAATTGTGAGGCCATGGGCGCGGAGTCGTCGAGGCGGGCTTGAGTTAACTGGATCCACAAGTTAAAAATGGTGGTGCTGCCCGAGGCACCAGCATACACATCCTTCAGCTTGTCCCACTTCGCAGCGAAGGTGGGATAGGCATATGGGTTGGCAATGAGGGAGTACACGTCTGGTTTAAGATATAGGCGCAGGTACGCCTTAGACCGACACTGGATGGATTCCCACTCTTCAGGGGAGACTCCAGTGGGCGGGGTATGACAGGTGAACACATCCTCAGCCTCATGTAGAGTGAGGATGGCCTCAAGTGTCCCAGACCATTCGTTCCAGTGAGTCCCATCGAATTGCTCAAGGCGAATGCCAGAAGGCATGCCGAAGGTTGTGGAGTACGCATTGGCAATGCGTGTGGAGGGTGTGGACCCAGAAGTAATTGGGGGCAGGCCGGTTGAGGCACCTGCCGTGGCTCCTGCAGCCGCACTAGTGGTGGCAACACCAGTGGGCAAGGCAGCGCGAGAAGAGGTGGCAGACATGGGGATGATTTATCTGTCGCCAAGGAGCAGTCAGCGACAGTGCTTCTAACAGTTTGCAAGATATGATGGGGATACCACTCCTGTCTGTGAATCTGTAAGGCCAGAACGCTAACGCGTCCTGCCTCCTGTGGTATGCCAGTGATACAAGGGCTAGGCCCAGGATGGAAGATCCCTTTTGCCATACTAGGAGCCAGCTGCCAGCCAGGATGTGTCTAGGACACGGCTCACTAGTTTGCGTCAGGGGGATATGGAATGGATGCTTTCAGAGCCCAAGGCTGTCTACCTCAGCCTCCTCGGCCTGTTGGTTGCCTCATCACCACAAGTGGCTTTACTGAATCCTTTCCCATTGCCACTACAAGGCAGGTATCTGGTTGCAGAACACCATAGTGGTGAACACCCCCCAGAGTCTGAACCAGGTTTTACACTCCCATGGTGAGGAGATCCTGCGCCCAGTGTGGAGCACCAGAGACAGCTGGCGCTAAGCTCCACAATACACAGCCCAGTGGGCCATGCACACCTGGATATGTATTAAGGGGCTACCAGATCCAATCTCCTTGCACATAGCGCAGGGGCTAGGAAAACAGTAGGGGTGAAAGTAGGACTACTGGGCAGTACATGAACAGGAGGTTCCTCAGCAGAGACCACTGGCGCCCCAGTGTCTACTGCTTTGGGCAAGGCTGGTGAGGCCCCAGACAGACCTTAGCCTGGTGTGTGATCCTAAGAACACAGTGACCATCCAAGTGGAGTGGCTAGGGCACCAGGGCCCATAACCTGATGAACAGCGCACATGAAGGGATCATACTCACAGTGAACTGGTGACTGTGGTGAGATATGAAGGTGAGCTTGAAGCAGCAATAGAGAGATCTTGCAAGTGAAGCAGAGGTAGTGTCTGGCACACAACAGATGAGAACTGATGTGGACCAGGAGCGTACAAGCTACACTACTTATACAAAAACACAGAGTGACGCAGGTAACAGCTGGTCACAGTAAATACAAGACGCATTGTTCTACAAGTGGACAAAGGAGTGTACTGTTCTGGAGAACAAGGCGTATAGAACAAGGAAAGTCTGGAACATGATATCATAGTGACATCATAATAAAGATAACAACAAGGATCAGAGTACAAGGACGAAATACAAGGGGAGTCCAGAGGAGTCCATGATGTCATTGTACAGTGATGTCATAGATAAGAAAGTCCGAGATTGTAAAGATCATATACAGTATAATCTAATCTACATAAGTCCAATATATCTTATCTAAAGCAGTCCGTTATCTGCATGTCCATTGAGCTGCTAGATGCGCTCAGGTCACTTATCAACACAGGCCCTAGCAAGCTAATTGGGTAGAGTGAAGGGGAAGTCCATACAAGGAACAAGGGAATCCCATGGAGGCACGTGGGATTCAAATGACATCAGCAGGTTCTAAAAGTCATAAAACTGGCCTTCCAAATGGTCATGTGGTGGAAGCCGAGAAGTGAATCAAAGTGGACTATGGGTAAAAGTACAGCGAAATTGTAACACAAGAAAAGGAGAAAGTGAGGCATATCGCATGAGAAGATAGGAATCGTGACAGAATTTGTTCTGTGCCTCCTGTTCTGCTTGCATAAGGGGGTATACTTTACAGTCTAGTGTGGTGGGTGCTCCTGGTAGGAGGTCAATAGCATGATCCCAGCATTTTGATTCAGGGAATCGTTGAGCATCTTCTTCACTGAAGACTTTGGCGAAGTTGTGTAGTTCTTTTGGTATGAGGTCCATCCAGATCCTTTCCATTCCGTCATGTGCTGCTTCCACAAGTTGTTGGGCATGTGTTGCATATTTGCATAATGACTTCATCACCATCTTCAAGTTCCAGGAAGCGCACAAGCCAGTCTTTAGGATTTGCCAAAAGGGTTGGATTATTCTCAGGGTATTCCCAGTCTAACAGTGTTTTGTGTGAAGCTACCCAGGGGTACCCTAGGATGATGGCGTCGCTTCCGAGGTCAGCGAGGTAGAAGCGATGAGGAGTTCTGGTGTTATTAAGTATTCTGGCGATGTTTCCGTAGTGTACTGGCTGTAGGTTGAGGTCGACGTAGTCGGTGGTTCGTCCGCTTTTGTTGACTGTTCCGTCGATGTTTCGAATAGTGCGTGGTTGATGCAGCTTCTGTGGATGAAGATTGAGAAACACGGCCGTTTCTTTTGTCATGGAATTGTGGGGAGCTCCTGTGTCAACAAGAGCTGCGAATTTAGCGCCTTCGTCACTTTGCAGAAAATGTATGTCGATTCTCAGAGCATTAATTCGAGGTACAAAGACACCGCTAGGGACGATAGCTCGGATCCAGGACGACGGGCCCGAGCTCACTGAAAATCCGCGCCACGAGAGACTAGCTCCTTAGCCAACAGATCCTGCTGTTCCGGAGTCATGCGCATCGAAATTTCCGCCATTTTGCAGATGAAGTCATCATCGATTGTGGCGGGAGCCGTGGGCTGTGGGGCCGGAGTTGCGACTGTGACTTGCGGGGTTGTATTAGCGACTGCGATGCTTGGCTTGCGGTTGGGACAGTTGTGACTGAGATGGCCTTGCTTGGCACAGTTGAAGCAGCGGCCTCCGGAACGGTACTTCTGCTTCTCGTCTTCGGTTGTGGCTTTGCGAATGGTGTCGACGTTCATCGCGTTCGGGTCTCGTTGTCCTCCTCCGTTGTTGTTCCATCGGCGCGCGAACGGATTTTGACCGGGGCGACGTGTTTGTTGCTGAAACGGGTTGTTGTCTTTGAGCGCCTGGACCTTGAGCCAGCTGCGGTGGTTTGCCTGGGCGCTCGCGACCCACTGTCGGAAGTTTTCGGGGTTATCCTGAAAGATACAGGTGTGGGCGAGAGTGCCCTGTAGTCCTTGAGCGAACTGGCGGAGGGTGTTCGGGCTGTTGACGTCCATCCCGGCACGGTTGAATAGGTCCTGGAACTCGCTGACATATTCATCGAGTCTCCCCTCTTTCATGCGCAGCTTTGTGAGCTCCTGCTGAGCTCGATCGGCGTCCGCGTAGTCCGTAAACGCGTTGCGGAATTCGCGAAGGGTGACTTGCCACACATCGTACCCGAATGGTGGTACTTCCTCGCCGTCGCGTACCTTCTCAAGCCGATCCGAGGCTCGGTCGGCCCATGCTTCGGCTGTCCTTGCAAAGGCTGAGGAATAGGATTGTCTTCCTCATTGGGTCCTTGATCATACCGACCTCACTGTTCATAAAACAGTAGCGGTTGAAGGCAAGGAGGAATTTCTTGGTGCGGGATCGGTCGCCTCGAAAGGCGTCGGGAAGTGCTCCCTCAAGTCGGTCGCCTTTAACGGACTTGAGGATCGCGCGGAATCGCCGGTCTTCCTCGGCGTCGATATCTGCATCGGGGTCATCGCCGCCATCTCCTGGAGGTCCGGCGGTCGTATCTTTCTTGTCATCGTCGCCTTTTCCTTTTCCTTTGCTGGTACTCTTCGAGCCTTTTCCGAAGTCAGCCCCGAGTCCGGGGATTGATCCTTCAGGTTGTTTTGACGTGCCCGAGTTGGCGGGGAGGTCGCGCGGTGCCGTGGCTTGCGGGGCGGTGGCGAATCCGGTTGTGATCGGTATGGGGGCGTTACTTGCAGGAATTTTCTGTGTTTGCGTCTGGGCTTTCAGCTCGTCGATGTTCATTCGTTCGGAGGGTTCGTGGAGCAGGTTAAAGGCTGCTCGAGCAACGCAAAACGCATACCAGATGTTCTTCTTGTCGTCAAATCGGATTTCAAACCAGACTCCCTGGTACATGCACACGGCGTATTTGGTTCCTCGGTATACGACATAGTAGCCCGTCCATGGGGCGCCGCCTTGTCCTGCTTCCAAGTGTATGGTGTTTACTGTCAGGTGTGAGGGAACGGGGATGTTGCCGTTCGGGTTCGGAATTGTCTGAAATGGTAGGGTGATACGGCCTCCTCCGTCAGCTTCGGAAAACGTAGATTCAATCATCGTGTTCTATTCGGTGGTCAGTGGTTCGGGGAAAGCTCGACCTAATGTTACGCGCAGTAAGGCGTATCGTTCGATTCGAGTTCGGTTCGGAGGTTCGATCGGGGTTCGAAAGTTCAAGGGCGATTGCCGACAATCGGTCAGTGGAGCGAGGACTCACAAGACGAGCGGAATCAAAGTCGTTCGGGGTTCGGGAGTCGTGAAGCCAAGAGTCGTATTCAGAAAGCTAATGTGGTTGAGCACAATAGGTCGAGCTTAGGGCTCTGAGGGTTACAGAAATGTCCTTAAGTACTATGAGGGTCGAGTCGTACGTCGTACGAAATGTCGAGAATGTAAGAGAAGGTAACCGAATCATACAGAACGAGTCAACATGTTGGGTTACGTCATCAGAAGAAACGAGAAAGAACGAGGTGTAACAGAAAAGGTAGATAAGTCCAGCTAGACCGGTGACCATCTGTATATGAAGGTAAACCTGCGATATACAGACCGGTACAGGCTCAGCACATTGGATTCAATCAAAGGAAAATCGCTACAAGTTCTGTTTCCAAGGCTTTTTTTTTTTTCAAGCTATAGTTATACCCGTAGGGCTTGCCGTAAGGTTCCGATCACACTTCTTCCTGCTTGTTTTTGCAGTTCACACCACATGATTTACACACCACCTATCTGCACCCGCACTGCACCCGGGTCCGAGTCTCGAACGCGGATTTGACTACGAATCGTACGCAGCCCTGTCAAGGGTGATACACTGATGATAACACACCCACACTTCGTGCTTTCCCATGTGCAGGTCTCACACTAACCTTCACTGAGCGTCATGAATTAGGCGCGATCCAGAACCGTAGGCCCTTGTTTACAGGAGTTCAAGTCAAGTTTCCGCCTGATCGATTAGCTTATGTCTGATGGACCCACCGTAATCCCAAGCGTTGCCGTCCCCTGTTCCACTCATTTGTATACGATGAGGAAAGATGCCCGAATTGCGTCATTCTCAACACCACAGTTAGCGTGTCCCGTATCAGCCAGTATGTCGACGCGCACTTACATTGTACACTGTAATCAGCATTAGCAATTAGTGTCTGTTTCCCATGGTGGTCCTGAACTAGTCGGTACGCACCAATAGATTCATCATAGTTCAGATCACCTCCAGGTTCACCGATCACTGAATCGTATCCTGCTGGCGGCTGTGTAGGTTCCGAATACAATCTGGGGAACATTTCTACAATATAGACACCGCACCTTTGTGAGGCTTTCGTCTGTTGTAGTGAGCTTGACCCCCTCGCCCATCACGACGTCATTGAGGAGCATTGCCCTATTCGAAGACGCACTCCCCCCGTAGTAATCATTGGCCTACAGAGTATGCCACCGTCTTGATGTTTATCCCTTTATATGAAACAAACCGACCTTGGATGACGTCGCAGACGTATAGATACCCGCTCCGAACCGGCCAAAGTTAGTGCGTTCGCCCACGTGGGCGAGCTGGAAGGAGCTCTGCAACACAAGCATGCGTAAGCACCAGAAAGGAGCTGGATAGGAACACGGGCTGTACTCTGATAATGCTGCACATATTACAATCACTCAGCTTGCAAAGCACACCATCTGTGGACGTATCCCCCAAGCGGCATTTGCGGATCGTCCCATGAAAGCGACGACGCGTATTCGCACCAGAGGTGCCAGTGCGGCGTTCCACTGCCAGCCTGACACATACGAAAATCAATTATGGGTAAAGTGATTCGAACGCGTTTAGACTTGCTGATAACGGAAGAATCGGTCCAGCACAGATCGTTCACCGTAGATCCTCCAAATCTGTGCAAACATCATATCAGAATGTGCGAACATGGAACCACGAAACCGAATGGCCTGACCTTGATCACGGTTGGCACTGGCGTAGGGTGCCTCCATTGTTCAGTGAACTGCTTCTCCACTGCAATTATTATGCCCCATGTCAGAGGCGAGTGGTAAGGCTCAGTTACGACTTGCCGTTCTGGTATAACCCGTTCGCGCTGGGGATTTCTAGAATAGTTGGCGCTGGTTGCGGTGCGCTCATCAGCTCCAGAAGTGGAACCCTCTCCTGCAACGATCGAACTAACCCTTGCTGAGCGCGGTCGAGCTACAACGTTTGGAGCAAAAGTCGCTCTGCTTCTCGCCAACAAGAACTGTCGGCATCTCTTTACAGCTTCATTTCACTTCAGGATGAAGCGTTACTACAAAGAGGTCACGCGAAATCACTCACACAAGACACGCCTCGGCTATGCCAGATTGAACTGCCGCACTAGTGATCGATGGACTCAGCCGTCTTACTGTCTATGCAGTGCAGGAACGCACGCTCTATGACGATTGGAGCAGAATTTTGATTTGTTTCCGTCTGCGTCGACATATACCGACCTTCGACATCCGGGGATTGTGCACAAATCGTCGTCTGGAGTTGGGCTTCTCGATCGGAAGGGGCGCCGGCCATTCTTATTGAATTGCTCGGCACATCGTCTCCCGCAAAAATCGTGGGCTAAAAGGTCGTGAGTACTCGCTTGATCGAAAATCTGTAGCCACGCTACACACCGCGCCCGTTCTCTACGTATACAGGCTTCGCATTGCAGTTCTTTACAGTCACTATTATTAGGGTTCCTGTGCTTTAGAATAGTTTGCCTGTCGACTAACCTTACACATGTGTGATTGTGACCTAGGGTTATTGGCCATCGCAAAACGGTGAGCATTCCCGCAGAACGAGGAGTATGACCCATCGGGGTCCCGCCAGACCGTCTTGGTGCAACCAGGATATTCACACTCGGTTGTCGGACCTCGCTGAGTGTCGGAACACATGGTGACTGACAGATCAGATTACTCCATCAACTTATCGATGTGTCTCCCTCGTCACGTGTGTTTCTCACGACGACGACTTAAATATACAATACAGGAAAGAAAATTCCCTTGTCCAAAAATTCTCAATGCCTTCGACCAGCTTGCAATCGCTCTCGCAACCGTATGAGCGCTTTACCAAGCTCATTCCGACCATGTCCATCGCTCCCAATTCCCCAGAACCAGTCGATC
Organism: Lactarius akahatsu; assembly: GCA_021524915.1. NCBI lineage: Eukaryota > Fungi > Basidiomycota > Agaricomycetes > Russulales > Russulaceae > Lactarius > Lactarius akahatsu. Next base: position 11,247 of record JAKELL010000261.1, read on the forward strand.
TATGACCAGATGTGTGGGTCAGCGTTTGCATTCAACACCAAACAATTAGGAACACACTGGGCTGTCTTCTATCAATTCTCGAGACCCAGTGCTTCGTAGTAGGTTACGGAGGTGACGGTGCTGTTTAAACTTTACTTCCAGTACCTTCTCCATCATGGCGACGTTAACCTCTAGCCAGTCGACACGTTGATGGCGAATCTGTTTCTTTGCCTCTTGCTGAGCCATGCGGGCAGTGGGCAACATTCGGATGCGCTCCGCAAGTGCTGGGTTGGTGTTCATGAACTTAAGTGCCTGAAATACTGCAAAGTATTCCACGATGATCCCAGTCTCTTCCCATGGAAAGAATGCTTACGGTGCTCGGCAGTTCGGTAGGAGCGGCCATGGTATTCTACTGGATGGTCGGAAAAGCTGGTGAACCTGCCGAAATCAAATAAAGATAAGGATTCCAAGAATAGGCAACAACAGCAGTTTCCCTGACTCGTAGTAAGGTTTGTCCGAGTCGTAGAAGTAGATTGGTTGCCCAGGGTCGTCATCAGTCGACTGGCTGGGAGGTGGTCCGTTTGTCGGCCCGCAAGGCGTCCTTGTAGTGTGGCTCGTCGTGGCTGCGTCAGTTGCCGCAGAAATTATGATAGTAATGCTCTGGAAGAGTGACATATCGATTGTCGATGGGGAGACCAACGCTATATACAATGTGTGGTCTGTGTACTCGGCGCAATGGAGAAACAGCAGCCTCCGGGTGCAGATCACGTGGATCTAGATAAGCGAGTCGTGGGCAGCGACTTCAATTTAGCTTGGCCACACGAAACCCGATTGTAGCCTTCTCGCCAGCCCCAACCTGCAGGATAATGTCATCATTCATTCCTGGCCTTAGTTGGTTCTCTCGTTCCTCTGAAAAGGAGCGAGGCGACACAACTCACACGAGATCTGGGAAAGGGAGACGTAGGACTCTCAGTGAGCCATCGTCAATGGACGTCGACCGGGAGGAAGGAAGTCGATCCAAATGTCCAGTTTGCAACGGTATTTACTTTTTGTTCACAGAAATCTTGTATTGACTTCCGAAAGTTGCAAATGCCAGACCTTATCCAGATACTACCCCCATATTCTTCTACCACCGTGGCAAGCCATTTTTCGAGTACGTCAATACTACTATGACGAATGGCTATGACCCACATCGCTTCTAGGTTTACGAACTTCTCGCTTCACTCGATAGAGTACGATGGAAGGATCTACCCCACTGCAGAACACCGTGCGTAAGGTGTCACATGTCACACCGTGTTCCCGTCATAATAAGTGCTCCTTCAAGCAGTCTTTCAAGCCCTAAAGTTTGTAACTACGAACCCGGGACTAGCTGAACAGATACGGACGCAACCCAGTGCCCGTGCCGCGCGCGCCGAAGCAGGATATCACCGTGCTCAACAACGAGCGGACTGGTTCGAAGTAAATATCGAAGTGATGGATATGGTACTTCACGCAAAGTTCACACAACATGATGATTTGAGAAAAAGGCTTCTCGGAACAGGTAATCGAGAGCTCATAGAAGACAGTCCTGTGGGTGTCAAGCGTTTCTCGACGCCGATCTTGGTTGACTGAATGCGGGACAGGATGACGTGTTTTGGGGCATCGGAAGAAGTGGTGAAGGCCGTAACGAACTCGGAAAGGCATTGATGCGTCTGCGAGGACAACTTCTCGCTGCGTATTAGAGGGTGTGATTCAGAGTTCCATAAGTTACTCACCTGGATGCCGCTCGTTCCGTTACCGGCCAAGCATCCAGTCCCAGTGTTCCTGCGGATTCTGGGATGCATTCGAGCCCTTTCTCTGATCAACTACTGATAATGTATTTTACTGTTGGTGCTTGCCATCCGTGACACCAGCTCCGGGGTTTCAGCAACAAATAATTCTATGCGCCTACTGTATGTAATAACAATGAACGCCTTGTTTTATAACCCATGACTGTTCTCGGAGAATTCCCTGGGATTCGATTGTACTGTTCGACCCTTGGAGGCTGGTCGCAAGGGATTACGGGTCCGAATCAATATCAAGGCACCGATAAAGTAGTGTGGTGTGCTCAGATCGCAAGCGAAAGAGTCGAGCCGACAGCAACCGACGGTCGACGGAAAATTAAGAGCCATAGGACTAACAGGATGGACACGCCATGCTGGAGAGAGGGATTCGGAGAGGCAATAGATCTAGATGATGTCAAGCCAATCTCGTGGGAATAGGAAGTACAAAGCGAGCCAAGTCAGAACCGATCATGGCGTCAGAGCGGTGACCTGGACTCCAGTAACCTCGGCGAGCGTGTCAAATGGTGTCGCACGAGCACTAAGACCAGTACCGGCGCAAGTCCGCAAGCGTAAAGCTGGTTTCCATCGTTCCGATGTAGATCGGCAACGAAGTCGCCCCATGTGGTCGGTCGGTCCACCAGGGATGCCACATCCAGGAGAAGGCAACCCACGTCAGAAACGACGGTATGAGATCGAGCTGTATAAAGTATGACGGCTTCGGACAAGGAACAGTGTCTACAGGAAGTTTCCTTGGAGCCTCTTTAATCCCCAGAACAAGCCGTGTTTGAGGCCGTGTCATAGTCCAGTCGGATCGCGTTTGGGCGTTGAACTCCGTGGGATCACATAAGGAAGAGAGAGAAGAGGTGTTGAAGCACTCCGTAGACCATTTGTCCGTATCGATTAATTTAATCGCGAGCTGTTTCTGAGAGTTCTGGCGAACTTCACCTGACCGCCCCAGGGAAAGGCCAAGGTCGATCATGGATAGGGACGTGTCTGAATTCTACACGTATGGATGAGCGTGAGAGTTAACGAACTATAGTATGTGAACTGGAATGATATCCGACTACATACAAAGATGTCGACGAACGTGCCGAGCGAGAAACTCCGGTTAACGGATAGATCCGGGAAGAGATACCGTATATATTATCAACCAGCTCAGACAGCATCCCATCTCCTCCTCAACATTCACATTCATCATCTCAAGACATGACCACCTCCCTCGACCAACTTAAGCAGACTGGGACAGTCGTCGTCTCTGACTCTGGCGACTTTGAGTGTAAGCTTAGGTTCTTTTGGTCCGTTCCGCGCATCTAACCTCCCGCGGTCAGCCATCGACGTCTACAAGCCCCAGGCAAGTTAACAGTGGTGTGAAACGTAGTCGTAGAGCAATTGGAGGCTTATGGTACCGCAGGATGCTACGACAAACCCGTCTTTATTACTTGCTGCGGCCAACAAGCCCGCTTACGCTCGTCTGATTGATGTCGCAATTGCATACGGCAAGGAGAAAGGCCGTACGATCGATGAGCAAGTCGATGCTGCTACCGACCGTCTCGTACGCTCTCGCGCTTGAAATATCGGTCTCTCTATATATGGACTAACGACGAATTACAGCTCGTAGAATTCGGGAAGGAAATTCTTGCTATTATTCCTGGCCGTGTCTCTACCGAAGTCGACGCTCGTCTCTCCTTTGACAAAGAGGGCACCAAGGCCAAGGCCAGACACCTCATTGCGCTCTACGAATCCGTTGGAATCAAGAAGGAGCGCGTGCTCATCAAGATTGCGTCGACCTGGGAAGGTATCCAGGCCGCCCGCGAGCTCGAGCGCGACGAGGGCATTCACTGCAACCTCACCCTCCTCTTTGGCTTCGGCCAGGCTGTTGCGTGCGCCGAGGCCGGTGTGACCCTGATCTCACCATTTGTCGGCAGAGTGCGTAATGCCGTCCCTCTCCTTCCGTCATATCATGTAAGCTGGATGACCACACCAGATCCTCGACTGGTACAAGAAGTCGACGGGGAAGAACTACGAAGGCGATGAGGATCCGGGTGTCCAGTCTGTCAAGCGCATCTTCAATTACTACAAACAACACGGCTATAACACCATCGTTATGGGCGCGTCATTCCGCAACGTCAGTCTTGATCCACGCCCGCAATCTCTCCTCCAGTTCCCATTCCAAACCTTCTGTCTGATGTATTCGCTCTAGGTCGGCGAGATCAAGGCACTGGCGGGTGTTGACTTCCTCACCATCGCGCCCCAGCTCCTTCAGGAGCTCAAGAACAGCACCGAGCCTGTTCCCCAGAAGCTCAACGCACAAGCCGCTGCGCAGGCCGACCCGATTGCCAAGGTCTCCTATGTCGACAACGAGCCGGACTTCCGCTGGGCGCTCCTTCAGGACCAGATGGCATTCGACAAGCTCCACGAGGGTATCAAGAAGTTCGCTGAAGATGGAGACGCCTTGAAGAGCGTGCTCCGCAAGAAGCTTGGGGCCTAAAGCACATGGACGTGGGTTTTCTTTTTGTACTCGTAATGTACGACTGGAGAAGTATTAGGTCTGCTGTAAGGCTAGTGTTGGAGAAAACCAGCAGTCCCGAAAATCAATGATCTGGTCATTTTCAGCGGGGGATAGTCTCAGTCCTTTGATGCACACATTGAATGGAACCAGGAAACAACAGGTATCGAATTGGTATCGACATATCAAGGATATAAGTAAACTCCGAAACAGGGAGAACGCGGTGTTCATACTCCACACACACAAAGTTGAATCAGGTCGCGGGAGCCGCCGCACGCGCGCCATGGTGAACATCTCTCCACTGCTCAAAACCTTTGAACGGCACCTCGCCGCACAAGTTGCGTGCAATCCCGTGCAGCTCGTCCAATAACTGTAATATTGGTTATTGGTGACAGCCGCTTATCTCTCCAAAATACGGCGTACCTCTGTGAGCTGGAGTACAGCAATGACCGCCGTCGCGAAGAACAAGTAATTCAATGAACGCAACTCCCGTATGTGGTCAATACCGTGTTCCATGGCCGGTGTGTTGGAATAAGCTGCTGCGTCGTGGTAGAGCAACCGATCAAGCAAGCTCTGCGGGAGTACAGAGTGCATTGGCTCTCCTATGCGGAGCGACTGTGCCACTAGGGAGAACACGGAGAGAACATCAGATATCTATGGAGAGTCAGTGTCTGGAGTGGTATACCAAACGGGAAAAATTTCTCAAGGACGAACGCACAAAGTTCGGATTTATGACTTTGGTGTGTCGGAGGAAACCCGATCGCCACTCGTCGTCGAGCTCTGCGAGCGCGCTGGCGAGCTTTTCCGGATCATCAGAAGGCGCACAGTCGGAAGGAAGAGTCGACATACTTGCGCAAACACGGATATCATTTCCTGCTGTATGTCGATCAGCCTATCATATTCTTCGTACGGCCAGTGGCCGCGCACGCTCCCCTCCCATCTCGCCCATCCTGCCATCTCTTTCAAGTCACGAAGTTGGACTGCAACCTTGAACAAATTATCGCGGAATGCATTGGCCCATACTGGCAGACCGGCCCTCTTGAGTTCCTTCGAGGAGGGGGTGTTTGTAATCCAAGCGGACATAAGGAATGTATATATATGGGACTGCGATGTGAGGGTGTTGGAGCAGCCAAGTCGCACGGCTTTGCGAGCAGATTTGGCAGGCAGAATCATCGCAATGAAAGATGCGGCCGACCCTAACCTCGGCTTAGCGGAGATAGTGCAGGAATGTCACAACGAGACATACCGATCATGACCAATGTCCAGCGCTTCCAGGCGACATGCCAGCCGATCCCGACATTGGAGATCACAGGAAGATGGGCATCAATCCAAGAGTATCCTACAATGAGGACTACAGTGGCCTAGGATGGGGTAAGGGCTCAAATAATTCACGGAAACTAATATCACGCGTACAGCCATGAGGATGATGCCCTGGAGATACTGTTGAGGAGCAAATAGCCGGAAGAACATCAGAGGAAAAATGAAGACAGCGACGCTCGCTCCGACTCCGTATACATTTCCGCGGGAGTTAGCATTCCCTGCACGAATAAGATCCACACTGAGAGAGAAATAAGGAATGGCTATATCGCTCACCAATATACCAAGCCAACAATCCAACAACGAGACCAATGAATGTCCCAGTGAGCCGGATGAAGTAGCTGTGTCACACCAAGTCAGGTGATCGGAAATAAAAACGGAAACCTACGAACTTATACAACTGGTCGCCGGCATATATCGTCAATGTTGTCTGTGCCATGATAAGGGCCCTGCAACGTCATGCTCAGGGTCACGGTGAATACGATCGGGCTCTGGCATACCAGATACCCTTCTGCACGTAATAGAAGTCTATCAAGAGCAAGTCATTCAACTCGGACGTGCGACCACGTTGAAGGGAACTCACGTGCAGTATTCCTGATCACAGATGGCAACCAAAGCGCAACCGACAGAAACACATATCTAAACACGAACTGAGTAGCAATCGTCAGCCCATTGACCCCACAAGCCGGATCAAAATGCGAATGTACCAGGGCTTCAGGAGTTTTGGTCCATTGGTAGATGAAATGTATGCCCCCCATAATCCTTTGCAATGTGTTTGTTGGCGGTCGGCTGTCGGGATCACGGCCTGATGAAACGTAATACTGGTTGATACTCTGCAAATGTTCTACTTGCACAGCACTTACGGTGCTTCCCCGTATCATCTTCTGTCACTACTTCTTTTACCCCTTGAGTTTCCCCGTAGGCACGTAGATCTTCTTCGGTGCGCTTTTCGATGAACAAGGTATGCACAAGCTGGCGTAGGCCCTTTGGTGCCCATAACCGGTTCCTTCTGCGCTTGTCAGTGGTCTGCCGGACAATGTCCACGACGGCAAGAATCGCCTCGGAAACAACCACAATCGATGCGCTGAAAACATAGCACACGTACAGGCCGCGCAGCGGGGCAGCGGGGGTGCCGAGGTGCGGCTCAAACGGCTCTAGGAGACGCAGACGCTCAGTCTCTTTGAACGCCACCAGCGCTCCTCGCAAGTGCTCCGCTGCAGAGTCCAATTCGCGCTCCTGTTCGGAAAGTGCGTGCGCGGTGCTATGCCAACTCCAGCGGGTGGTGTTCACAAAACTGATCATGCAGGCGATAGCATTGAGTGCATTAGACGCGGCAGAGCGAAGTTCAGCTGTTGTCTCGTGAAGGAGTGGTAAAAGGTCCACAAGGCGGAGGGAATTCTCGCGCTCGCCTGCCTCATTGCGTTGGTACATTTGTTGCACAAAGAACGTATCCGCCATTCTTGTGCTCTGCTGTTGCTCCATTTCGACGGACTCAGAGTATTGCGCCATAGGATAATACGCACTGCGGCCGATGTATTTGACGAAAGTTAAAAGGCCATCTTGAAGAAATGAGAATCAGGAAAACAAGGGGGCGAACACCACCACTCACTCAAGCGAGAAATGACACCTAGCAAAGGCTCTTCGAGCTTCCTGGCGTCGTCGCCATTCCAAAGACCCCAGCTGAACTCTGCGTTGATGAACTTGCCCTGCTGCGTCACTTCAAGTGAAGGGTGATCAGAGACAGATAGTAAAACTGCCTGAAAAGAACCCACATCCTTGATGAATCGTAAACATAGAAGCTCTAGTGGCTCTCAATCGCAAGAATTTCGGATTCTCGGGAGTAATAGACCCAGGGACTGCAGTAAGTAAATCTTCTTGGGCGTCAAGCAGGGCCTTCATCTGGCCAAGGAGGAGGGTAACGGTTCCCAGAAATGCGTGATTGGCTGTTTGAGGGAAAACGAATACCGTGACTACGATCGCTATCGCCATGTATATCGAAACAGGGATGAGCAAACTGTTAAGTAGGTAGTATTGGGCAAAGGGGAAAAGAGGGCCAATAGTCTGCTGCTCATCAGAAGATGGTAATATATGTGAGGGAAACAACGCAACGCACGCAGAAGATATCAATCGCGATAGTTCCAAAGATGCTCAGAAAAATGAGGGGCTTGTAGTAAGCGCGAATAATGGCGAAGGTAAAAGTGCCAATGGCTAGGAAGACACCAAAAACGGCCGATGAACTGGGATAGGTGAGTACAATATCAAATCATCGTATTTATGACCGACCGGATGTCGAGGAACTCTCCCTGGAATATCTCTATTTTAAACACTCGGTCCGGGTTCGCGGAGCCAGCGGCGCTGCACAGGCAGGGGATAAATAGTGTGGAAGTAACGAGTGTGATAGACATACGTTTCCCGTGCCACCTGAAGGGACGATTTGAGGAGTACTTTATCACGGGCTAATAAAGCGGCTCTCATTCCCGCTGCGCCGATGCCCCAGCCAAGCAATGTGCCGATCATTAACGTCGAGATCGTCTAGTGAACCTACGGTCATGACAGCCCTCGACGGGGAGGAAAGACCACTCACGTAGAAGAAGAACTGGACCGGAAACGACGGCGGTAGGAAGAAGGAGGTGAGGAAAGCAAAGAACGCTCTGCAGACGCGAGGTCAATGACGGTTTCAATTGCCAAACGAGAAAGGAGTGCAGCAAATGATATACGAGCTCTGAGACGGACTGTGGGCGAGTGTGAAAGCGAGCACCATTCGTGACGATCGTGTCAAGAGATCACAACCCCCGAAGTGGTGAAGATGGTCAATGCGTAATGTTGGAGAGAGTTGTACGCACGCATTCCCCATCGTCCTTAACGTTGCATTAGGTAGCATGATTACAAAAGCCGCCCAGGAACCTAACCAGCACCGCAGAAGCATCTTGCGGCTCTGTTTTGAACGTATGTTCGTGGCCACCCATGGAGGAAAGCGATCGAGAAGTGACGGTCCAGGTTGAGATGGTGGAACTGGTATGGATTCGACCCGAGAAGGGTTTGGGGAAGAACCTTCAAGAGAGGGTGTTTTGAGCTTTGGAGACATGAAGATGAGAGAAAGCGCTAACACGCCTCTGAATAACAATGTACTCAAAGCGGAGATAGCCCTGTGGTTGAACGCAATATTTGAATGTTGAGTGTCGAACACGCGAACAGAACCGCCTTCGTCTAAATTTGATGTTCTAATCGTCCTCTCGATCGAGAAAATACAGAAACACTCTTTGATTTTACGAACTCTACGAAATAATGCGTACCATTACGAGTACTCTGACATCTAGTGTTATTGGGACTTGTCCAGACAGACATCCTTCTCGACGCGCCGTGTATGATTTCGCCTCACGTGTTTTTTCCCACACCCACCTTCCTTTTTTATCGCGATATAATAGGAAGGTGGGTATGACATATCTAATGGTGACATCAATTATAAAATTTTCACTCCACTCAACTGTGCCCCGGCGGCCCCAACAAGTCCCAGACTTCTTCCTGTGTTACATTACACATCAGATCCTGTCAGAGTGCATGAACTTGGGCACCCTCAGTACTATGCTTACCACACCTCTGCAAATGTACCCACATCTGCAAATTCCAAAAGATCGTAATGTGTAACATCTACCACAGATGCTTGCCTGACTTAGGCTTCTTGGATGGTGGCAAACCTTTGCACAAAGAAGTTCCTGTTTACTGCTGCATCAGAGTAGAAGGTGGGATGGGGTAAGATACACTCGTCTAGTCCAAAGTAGGCATGAATGTCTTCATGGACTGGTATCCCTGTGGGTACCTCAGTGATATAGCATGCGTAGGTCCAAGCGGGACTATCAAGGATGTAGAAGGCGTGATAAGGTGAGGCGACTTGTTCATTGCGGTATAGATGAATCTGGTGGGCAACGGTGCCAACAGGGTATTCCACTGCCCACAAGCATCAGGAAAACCATGTATTTACTTATTCATACTTTTCAATACTTTTTCATTCTTTTCAGAAAACAAGTAGAAAAAGTAAGAAAAAGACATCCCTCTTTCTTTTTTTTTTACTTGCTGAGCTGCCAAAAAAAGTACAGGATAAGTAGAGTACCAAATGACCAAAAATTGACAAAATAAAATGTCCAAAAATGGAAATATTTGACCAAACTTTATTTTTGGTCCGAAAATTACCATATATGGTAATAAATTAGACCAAAATTTCAAAAAAAAAAAATCAGACCAAAATCAGACCAAAATCCAAAATTTCCCCAGAAATATGCCAAAAAAGTAGGAAAAGTAAAGAAAAAGAAGAGGGGATTTCTCTTTTTAAGTAGTTGGTACTTTTCTGAAAGGGTCCTTTTTTCCCTTGCTAAAAGAGCAAAAAGAACAGAAAGTACAAATAAGTAAAACATGGGTTTTCCTGATGCACATCGCTCCAACATCTGTTGTCGAGGATGACAACATGCCTATTGGGGGGGTGAAAACCATCGAAAACTTGGTTTTGACACCAGAAACTGTCAATCGACCTCCGTCACCCGCAAAAATCACATATTACCCACCCATATTCCTTCCCCATGCGTTTGAAAATCCACGAGATCCAGATGAAGTCATGCCCGTCACCCCAGTGACATGCAATCAAAACGAAGTCCACCATGCATCTCACCCCACCCAACAGAACACGCTACGACAAGACAGCCTGCAACCACCTGACATCGGTGAAACTACACACCACGATATGGTATGAACCCCTCAGCATCGTGTAACGTCTACCACGGACGCTTGCCTGACTTAGGCTTCTTGCTTGGTGGCGATCCTTACACGTCGGTAGTTGTGGTTGGCGAAGGTACTTGCGTAGAAAGCTGGGTGAGGCTGAAGACTCTCGTCTCGTCCGAAGTATGCGTGGAGGTCTTCAAGCTGCGGTACTCCTACCGGGATACGATCGATGTACTGAGCGTTAGCCCACGTAGCGCTATCGATAATGAAGAAGGTGTGGTAGGGGGACGCTACTCGATCGTTGCGGTATAGGAAGACTTGGTATGCTGCGATGTCGGCGGGGTATTCCACTGATCCGCGAAGGGACAGTCAACAAGTAAGTCACGGGGATCCCTGGTCTTAAAGGGATATACCGGACACTCACTTAAGAGGGGGCGAGCCTCTTAGTAAAGACGAGTAGATGGTGGTGGTATTGGAAGAAGACCAAGATGTCGTTCTTGGTCTTCGCACTAGTCTACTTATACAGTTACACGCGGGCTTTGAAGCGCCGCTTGAATACTAACTAACCAATAGCGTAAGTACTGTGAACCCTAGTACCGCTATCCTAGTTATGAGTCACTACGAGTCATTCCGGGATCCGATCCGTTATCGTACAATCACATGCGCCGGAGCTTACCCGGCTGACTGATCCTACAAGTCCATGACGATATTCTGCTGACGGCGGTGTCATAGTCGACGCGTCAGTGTCCACTTCCCGGCCCGAGGCGCCGATCGATCCGAACCGTGACATCACCCCCTTCTTACGGTCGAGCCCCAGCTCGACCCCGTTGTACCGCCGCTTCTCTCTGCGCTGCAACCTGCTGCCCTGCTTCCAGCCCGGGGCGATAAGAGTCTCGCTCCGCCTCGATACGCGTGATCGCGTTGGCTCGTTGGAGGCGGAGCACGCATTCGCGTCTTACCCTGGCGACCTTGTCCAACTCCTCCGTCAGCCGTGCCAACTCTGCCTCCTTCGCTTCCACCCCTGCCTGTGCACAGCGATAGCGGTGGACCTCCGCTGTCAACGTGAGGTCCTTCATGCCCGTGAGGGCGCGGTCTACCGATTCCCGCATGATGCTGCGCTGATCTAAGAAGATCAGGTCGTCGTCGCAGTATGCGGTGTCTCGGGGGTAGTCGTAGTTGGGAGCGGCGTGCACCGGCTTGCCGTACTGCTGGTCGCTGCCTCTCCTGTAGGCGAGGACGAAGGGGTCCGCCGTGAGGATGAGCTGCGTATACCGAGCTGGGTGCAGCCGGTCCTGAGCATCGCGGATCTGGAAAGGGATATAGTGTACTCCCCTGTTGAATTGGAACCCGAGGGGTGGAGGAGTCTCCACTTGGCGTCGGGAAACCGGGCTGTGTTCTTCCGCACGATAGATGCGGACCTTGGGTCGAGCAGCTTTCGGCATACGTATTGGCTCCCCGTCCGTGGTGCATAGCGGAGGGGTTTTGTTGTGCGTGGTGGTGAGGTGGTTGCCGTAAGTGAGGTGTTGGTGTAGAGGGCAATGTTCCTCTGATAGGTACTGGTCGAAGTCCCGGTCCTCTTGAATCGGAGTCTCGTCTGTATCGGGTTCTGCGGACGTTGACATGTGTGTCGGCGAAGGATCTCTTGTACCAACTCTTGTAGAGGTTGGTGAAGGAACGAGGGATGGTAGGGGGGTAGGTGGACGACTGTCTCCGTTGTGAATGGACTGGGGAAGCGACATGGGTGATGATGGCGCGTTCTGAACGATGAGGGTAGGTTGTACTGAGATTGGGAGTAGGTCGTCGAGGACATAGTGCACTTGGACTGGGGATGAGGACATGAGTGTATGGGAGAATGGGTGAAGGAGATGGGGACGTCTCTTGGGATTTTCCTGCGCTTATATGTACTTCTCTGGCGGGGTTTGAACGTTTGAATTCCCGAATTGCTTCATCAGCAAATACGTCATCCTTGGAGACCCACTGGTTGTCTGAGTCTGGATATCCGCGCCATTTGACCAAATACTGTAATTTCCTTGTCCTGCCGAATCGCCGGGAGTCCAGAATCTTCTCGACCTCGTATTCTTCTTCTCCATCAATCAGGTCCGGTGGTGGGCGCTGATAGTTTGGTCCGTGTGTGGGAGTTTCTTTGTATGGAGTAAGAAGGTCCGTGTGAAATACTGGGTGAATGCTCCACTGCGTGGGAAGTTTTAGGCGGTAGTTGACTGCGGACATCACCTGGGTGATCTGGAAGGGTCCATGTCTCCGGGGCGCGAGTTTTGCCGTTGGCTGGTTGGTACGTAGGTGGCGCCCTTCGAGCCATACAAGATCCCCGATTTGGTATTTTGGGGTGTCCTTGTGTTTGATCCACCCCTGCTGCGCTTTGATCATCAATTCCTGGGCGCGTGTTCTAGCCTCTTTGAATTGCTGCGCTCGTAGCGCTACTTGCGGAATAGGGGATGGCCGATCGATCCAGTCAGCACGTGGGTTATACCCCATGAGGACGTTGAATGGGGATTCCTTGGTTGATTCGTTGGGCCAATTATTGTGCGTGAATTCCGCCATTGGTAGGTATTGCGTCCAATCGTCCTGTCGTTCGTTAACCCAGAATCTTAGATATTGTTCTAGCCACTGGTTGGTTCGTTCCGATTGGCCGTCAGTTCTGGGGTGGTATGCGGTGGAGATGTTTTGTTCTATGCCGAGTATTCGGCACAATTCGCGGGTGAACTTTGACGCGAATCTGGGGTCTCGATCACTAATGATGCGCACTGGCAGTCCGAATCTGGGAAAAACATGTGTCACGTACAGGGCCGCCGTTCCTTCCGCGCTTATTTCTTCTAGGCATGGGATGAACACTGCCGCTTTGGAACAGTCGTGGTCTGTTACTGTCAGTATGGAGTCGCAGCCGTTCGATTGGGGCAATTTGGTGATGAAGTCTAGGGCTATGACTTCGAACGGGGTTGCTTCCGGTTTCGGGAATATTGGTTGCAGAGGTGCGCGTGTGGGTCTATTGTTGACTTTGATTCGTTGACAGTCGGCGCATCCTTTAACGTAATCCTGTGCTTCTTGCCGGAGTCCTGGCCACCAGTAGTATCTCTCGATTAGTTTGATGGTTCGGCTGATTCCCGGGTGTCCATATGCGAGGGTGTCGTGATGGGCTTGTATAATACGCTTCCGTTCGTGGGCGTCGCCTGTGACTACTCTTCGCCCCTCCTTGTACCAAGTCCCTTCGATGCGTTTGAGTTTGTGCGGGTCTATCCACTTCGTGACAGTGTCGTTGTCCTGGGTGTATACTGGGTACGTGAGTTGCATTTCTTCCACAGGGATCGTTGCGCTCATGCGTGTTGGGTTGTCTGTTGTGTTGATTGTCGCAGCTCTGACGAATATGTGGTCCGGGAGTACTGTGACTTGCTCGTTGTCGTGCTCTCCTTGGTCGTAGTCGGGTCTCCTTGATAGGGCATCCGCTCTCCCATTCGCCGTTCCCTTGATGTGGTGAATCTCTATGTCGTATTCGGAGAGTTCTAACACTTCCCTTGCTACCTGTCTGCTTATCTTTTGTGGGGATCTCCAGTATTGTAGGTTCATGTGGTCGGAGAACACTTTGATCTTGTGGGGTGATCCGGCAAGGTAAGGTCTCCAGTTCCTCAGTGCTTTGACGATGGCTAACAGTTCCAGGTCATAGATGTCGTAGTTCCTTTCTGCTGCGTTAAGGGTGTTGGAGTAGTAGGCGATTGGGTGTCGTTTGTTGTTTTTGTCGCGTTGGAGTAGTACTGCTCCCACTGCGTATCCCGAGGCGTCGACTTCTAGTTCGAACTGCTTGTCTAATTCTGGATGTTTGAGTACCGGTTCTTCTGTTACAAGGGTCTTGAGCTTGTCGAACGCTGTCTGTTGTTCTGTTCCCCATTGCCATTCCGTGTCTTTGCGTGTGAGTTTGTTGAGTGGTCGTGCGTGATTGGCGAACCCTCGGATAAAAGCGCGGTAGAAGTTGCAAAATCCTAGGAATGATCGTACCTGTTTGACGTTTTTGGGGACCGGCCATTCGTGGATTCCAGAGATTTTGACGGGGTCCATGCGAATCACCCCCTTCTTAATGATTACCCCCAGGTAATCGAGGGTGTCCGAGTGGAATGTGCATTTGTCCAGTTTGAGATAGAGGTCGTGTTGTTCCAGCAAATCTAGGATGTCATGGATGGCGTCTATATGTGCTTCCCTCGTTGTGGCCGTGGCTACTCCGATGTCGTCCATATATACCCGAATGATGGTTCCTTTCTTTTCGTGGTGTTCGATGAGAGGTGCGAATGTCCAGTTCATCATAGCTTGGAAAGTTGCCGGTGCGTTTGTCATCCCGAAATACATTACCAAGGGTTCAAAGAACCCCCGTTTGGTCTTGAATGCCGCCTTGTGTTCGTCGCCGGGTTTGATTCTGATGTTGGTGTATCCCCACCGAACGTCGAACTTCGAGAATATCCATCCCCCACTGAGATCTGCGATTAGCTGAGGTATGAGTGGTAGGGGATACTGGTTGCGTATGGTCCATGCGTTGAGTTCCCTGTAGTCCTGCACCGGGCGTAGTTTTCCGTCCTTCTTTTTGACGAAGAAGAAGGGAGCTGCGTACTGCGATTTAGATGGCCTGATGTATCCTTTTGCCAGTTGTTCGTCTAGAAACTCCTCTAATGCCTTGTCCTCCGTTTGATTGAGCGGGTAGACTTTGCAGTTGATGTGGTCTGGGGCGTTTGGTTTAAGGTCGATGGCGTGATCCCAGGGTCTGGACGGTGGGAATCGATGGGATTCCTCTTCGCTGAATACTTTTGCGTGTCTTTTGTATTCTTCTGGGAGTTCCTTTTGTTCCACTGTTTCGTGTGCCGCTATTGCTAAGTCGGTTGCTGTTGTTCGTAAGTGTATCGGAATTGTCTCTTCCAGTTCTTCGAAGGCTTGCATTCGTTCGTCGTCCTGCATTTTTGTGATGATGCTTCGAAGTTCTGCTTGGACTGTTGCTTGGGTCGGTGGTTTGTTGGGGTTGGTGGTTCGTATGATGATGGGGTATTGTTTTGTGTTCATAGTGGCAGTGGCCCATTGTATCCGTGGTTGGAATGTTGCTAACCAGGGATAGCCGAGGATGATGTCTTCTCCTCCTACGTTGGTGATTAGGAACTGGATGGTTTTAAGTTTTCCATCAGTTTGTATGTTTAAATCGACGTAATGGGTGATTTTTCCCCCTTTGTTGTGTGTCCCGTCGATGTTCCATATATTACGTGGGTTTGGTAGTTCCTTGGTTCCCAGATGCATTCTTCTGACAAAATCCGGGTGTATGAAGTTGTGAGTGGCTCCGGAGTCCACTAGTGCTTTTTTGTTGGCCATGAAGTAACTTGTGCGAATCGAAACTGGGACGTGCATAGATCGATAGTGCGTAATAAACGTTGAGTTACAATTTAAAGCCCTCACCCAGGCCGTTGGGTTCAGGCGTTCGGAAAATCCTGCCTCCCCATCATTTCCCTCATAAACATTCCCCTTTGTTCCTCCGGCAGTGCCACGACTTGAGTCAGCAGATCGCCCACTTGAGAGCTGGCGGTGCCCCTGTTGCCTTGGACTGGTTCGTCCAGGTCGATGAGAGGTTCCTCCGCTACGCTTTGCGGTGCGGTAGGGACTTCTTCGATGTATGCGCTTCTTCCTCGCGCCCTTCGTGGCTGGTTGCAGTCTCATGAGAAGTGTCCCTTCTGGTTGCAATTGTAGCAGGTTACGTCCCTTATGTTCAGGACTCCACGTCCTCCTCCTCTTTGTTGCATGAATCCGGCTCTTGGCGGGAATGGGGGTTTTCCTCCTGGAACCCAGTCTCTAGGGTTTTCTGGGTGGTTTCGGTTGATGTCGCCGATTTCGGCGACTCTTGCTCGAATTCTTCCCGGAGTGGTGTCCATTGCATCTGGGTGGTTGCGGTATTGCTGCCATCCTTGTTGACCTCCTTGTCTTTGCGGAGGTTGGAATCGAAGCGGTTGGTTTGGGCGTGGGCATTGCACATTCTGTGGCTGTCTCCCGAAGCCGCCTTCTCTGGCCTTCATGTGCAGGTATCGTTTCTGCTGTTCGATGAGCGCGCTTTTCCATTGGGAGTAGCTGCGCGGATTGTGGAACTGATAGGCGTTTTGATACAATTTGAGGGGGACACCTCGTGTGAATTTGTCGAGGACGAGTGGTTCGTCCAGTCGGTAGTCAGCCTGTCGGACCAGTTTTTCGAATTTAGTGACGTAGCTGTCAATGTCCTCGTTCATCATCCTAAACCCCTTGTCGAGTTCTACTCTTGCGCGGTCCTTTTCTAGGTTGTCGCGAAATTGTCCTTTGAACGCGAGTTCTATTCCTGCCCAAAGCCATGGGTCGTTTCTATTGGCTTGGGCGTCGAGCCATTTGGCTGTTTCTGTTGCCCATTCGTCGACGAGTGGTCCTTGGATGTAGGTGAGGAACATCATTGCTTTAATGTAGGGGATTTTAAGGCTCTTGTTGGCGGCGTTGACTCCTGCGAACCGGTTCCACTGGGCGAGGAAGGCTTCTGCTTCATCACGATTCCCGGTGAAGATTTTGGGTTCTTTCCCGATAAATTTGTCGGTGTCGGGCATTACGAATGTTGGTATGCCCGTTTGATCATCCTGCGGGTTGTTGCCTGGGTTGTTGCCTGGGTCGCCTCCGGGTGGTGCTCCTCCTCCTCCGTCAGGTGGCCCTCCGGGGAGTGGTTGGTATCCCTCGATGTCTCTGCCTAGTAGGGCTGTTCGGGCTGCGGCCATGGTTGGGATGGTTATGGACATATCAGTAGGAATCAACTCAGCAATTTGTTTCAGCTGTTCTTCCTCTTGTTCGTCTCTGATGACAATTTCTTCTGGATTGCTTCTGACTGATGGCGATGGTGCGGGTGTTTTGGGTGTTGGGGATCTGATGGGTTCTTCGTCTTCTCCGTCGATTGTTCCCCACTGGTCTCTGGTAACGACCTCTGACTGTTTGATATCTAGGTTGAGGATTGAGCTTGCTGGTCTAGTGGCTTGGAGTTTCTCTCTTCCGGCGTCCCAACGGACTTCTACCCAACAGTGATTGTCGAAATTGAATTCTACCGGGATAAGTTGCGAGTTATTTTGTCGATCAAAATAGTAGGTGACGTAGCCTGGTGTCTCTGCGTCGTCTTTCCAAAATGCGGATCCCAAGTATCTCTTTGGGACGTTGCGATCTCCTCTTCTGTCGATGTAGTAGGGCCTGAACGGGACCCAAAGTTCTTTGGTTGTAGGATTGGCCACGGTGGGATCTTGGTCTTAATGTAACGTCTACCACGGACGCTTGCCTGACTTAGGCTTCTTGCTTGGTGGCGATCCTTACACGTCGGTAGTTGTGGTTGGCGAAGGTACTTGCGTAGAAAGCTGGGTGAGGCTGAAGACTCTCGTCTCGTCCGAAGTATGCGTGGAGGTCTTCAAGCTGCGGTACTCCTACCGGGATACGATCGATGTACTGAGCGTTAGCCCACGTAGCGCTATCGATAATGAAGAAGGTGTGGTAGGGGGACGCTACTCGATCGTTGCGGTATAGGAAGACTTGGTATGCTGCGATGTCGGCGGGGTATTCCACTGATCCGCGAAGGGACAGTCAACAAGTAAGTCACGGGGATCCCTGGTCTTAAAGGGATATACCGGACACTCACTTAAGAGGGGGCGAGCCTCTTAGTAAAGACGAGTAGATGGTGGTGGTATTGGAAGAAGACCAAGATGTCGTTCTTGGTCTTCGCACTAGTCTACTTATACAGTTACACGCGGGCTTTGAAGCGCCGCTTGAATACTAACTAACCAATAGCGTAAGTACTGTGAACCCTAGTACCGCTATCCTAGTTATGAGTCACTACGAGTCATTCCGGGATCCGATCCGTTATCGTACAATCACATGCGCCGGAGCTTACCCGGCTGACTGATCCTACAAGTCCATGACGATATTCTGCTGACGGCGGTGTCATAGTCGACGCGTCAGTGTCCACTTCCCGGCCCGAGGCGCCGATCGATCCGAACCGTGACAATCGCCCCACCACAAGACACCCCCCTCGATCACCAACCACACAGGCCATCCAACACAGCCCAATTATCGACCTCACCACCCTGCACACCTTGCACCAGTGACCCTGGGTTCAACTGTCCAAAAATTGAGATCGACATGCACCCAGAGAGTCTGCCACGTCAAACCGTGAAAACACACCACCAAACGAAGATGAAAGGACAGCATTTCAAAGGTGTATCGAAGCCTGGCGTTCCCAAGTCATCACGGAACTACCATCTTGCCTAAGACACCTGGAACCAGTCATAGCTCTTGTAAGAGCAGTAGAAAATTTTCATCTCCACTTCATGCAAGATCCGTGCAACTATGCCTATGACTACGATTACCCCGATGCTCATAGAGAAGACTAAAATGATTTGAGGACAAATCAATCAAGAAAGGGGTGTATGTCACGATCCATTGATCGTGCCATCAATAGGAAAAGTCTCAGAAAGTTCTCAGTTTCTCGATTTTTGTCTCATGTTTCAGTTTCTGCTTCTCATTCTGTTCAAAAGATTCTCGCCAGCTCATGGATCACACAATCATCACAACAGACTGATGTGCTTGATCTATATTTAGTTCTCCACTTACGCGTCCCCAGAAAATAGCTAGAAAAACATAGAAAAATAGGATTCCTGTAAGATACTTAAGGAGCCAGTAGTTTACCATGTATTCCTCGTACCAGTCTTGTTCTCGAACATAGCCCATCTACCACCCCTAGTGCTCTGCCTGGCTATATAGGCAGTACTTCTCTTGGTAGCTCAAGAAGGCTTTGTCTAGCTATATAGACGACACTCCGCTTGGTGGCTCAAGCGTGTATCTGTGTGAAAGACTGCAACCCCGAAGGTATCGAGCCCTTCCCCCAGCCCCAGTCCCCGAGTTATCCCGGAGTCCCGTGCCGAGTCTTAAACAATCTGGGTGACTGTAAAATCCTCTACTTGAACCCACTACCCCAACATCAGGGTTTTCAGCCCTCCTTTATGATGGGGACAAACAGAAATGCTAATTTGATAATTCAAGCACTTGCAATATATGCTCATTGGTGAACAGGAGAAAACCATGAGGAAGAAAACATGGATGTCACAAACAAGGTCACAAATGCAACTTGTATTTGAACAGAAAGTAAGAATAAAAACAGCAATGAAAAATAGGCCATCTGAAAGAAAAATTGTACACCTACAACCCCCCTCCGGGGGAGAAGGGTGACAAACTTGGAGTCAAGGTATTATAGAGAAGCACACTTTGGGGCAAAACAAGAACGAGGGCATATCTACATTAAGGTAGCTGCCATCTAGTTTTGACACCCTTTATGTAAGCAGGCATCTTTTGCACACTCGTCCTTTACAAAACCCCAGATTGGATATCTAGTTTATAGGATTGGAAGGGAAGGTGTTCTTCTATAATTTGTATAAAAAATATTAGCCTGGCAGTGGCATAAACTTATGTTCTGTGTGAATGAGTGCCTTTGTGTGCAAATGTAACTGCTGCTAGGAGCTTACATAAAGGGTGTCGAAACTAGATGGTGGCTACCTTACTACATGCCGAACCGATCAGAAGCCCCTTCAGCGTACGATGGGTATATGAAGAAAGACATAGAGT
This sequence comes from Lactarius akahatsu, assembly GCA_021524915.1. Classification (NCBI taxonomy): domain Eukaryota; kingdom Fungi; phylum Basidiomycota; class Agaricomycetes; order Russulales; family Russulaceae; genus Lactarius; species Lactarius akahatsu. Next base: position 31,200 of record JAKELL010000261.1, read on the forward strand.
TTGTTACAGTACCCTGTGAACCAAATAACTGACTCTCGGGTCCCAAAACCTGATGTCGAGGCATGCGGATTGGTCTATCAAAACGTAAAAAACAAAAATAGATTCAAGACCGGAAATCCAAGACCGGAATAAGCCCAGTTGCGCGTGATAGTGCGAAATGCTTCCGAGGGTTGCTTGCTTGGTCTTCACCAGGCCCCGTCATATCGTCTTACGATTGGGCGACATGTTTAATGCCGACGCTTCGGAAATGATGCGGATATCCAGAACACTCGTTGATAATTGGTCACTTGCCATCATGCGCGACTTCGGCGTGGCAAGGGGTGCGGGGATGGCATGGTCAAAGTGCTCACGGAGATTATTGTACCGGGATGGACGGGCTCACCCGCCGCATTCTCGGAGATCGTCGTGGCACCCACTTGGGATACCAGTGGGATACTAGGACCTTAAGTCGGAGCGCTTCGGGGCGCCACGGGTGATTGGATTGAGGAACGGGCTTAGAACGGTACTGTAAAGTACGAACAGGGATCCGACAGCAAGACGAACATTTGGTAAATGTATTGCGCACGCCTAGCTTTGGTGATATGAAAGTCGAGACCTGGGTAAAGGGTGGATGCTTGGGTAGAGGGATCAAGAGAGGGATGCAAAAGAGGTGTGTCCCAGCAGTGCGACCACAACTCCGTCGTGTCACGCTCACGGATCACCGGGACGAGGAGGTACGTAAACCAACAACGGAAAACTGGGCAGCATACATGAGCCCCATCTTTCCACTCTTTCCTTTCCTGACACCAGGTAACTCCCCCCCAGACGTGAAGCCAGGATGTCAAAGCCCGAGCTTTCGTCGTCTCGACCCCCTGTGTCCCGCGACACAGGTGGGAGGGCACCAAATAACTCTCGCGCTTCGAGCTTGGTGCATGCGATCTGGGACTTCATACGCCCCCAGCCGTGGGTGATAAATAATATCCGTCAGAGGAGGTCACAAAAGCTCCTCTTTCGGTCATGGCTCCCAGGTTGGGCTGCGCTCATCATGATGCTGCCCATGACCTCACTTCGAGTCATTGGGAATCTGTGCGTAGAATAGGTTTTTTTTTATGCACACTTCTTTGGGTTGATGGTGCGCATACACCTCTAGTGCATATTTTGGGATGCTTTTCTCCGTGTTCATCCCCCCTATGTTTCCTGTGCAAATTTACCTAGTCGTAAGTGCTAGCCCGTGGGGCTTTGCAACCTGGTTCCCTTTATCTTACTTCGGCCCGGGGACAGATCGTCGTACAATCATTGCTCGGTGTACTGCTCGGTTGGGGCATCGGGGCTGCTGGAATGAAGGCGGCTCTTGCCGTGCGTTCTGAACTTCACGTTGAATCGACTTTGCAGCAGGTCGCCAATAGGTCGGTCACTCACGTCACGTATCGCTGGCATGCGGCATTTGATCCGACCTTTTGTGCAGTTTTGGAGGTTCTGTAAATCCAGATCAATTCTATAAACTGGAGGTCTTTCAAGGACGTTTTTTGGACGCCAAGTCAGTTGGTATTTTGAAATGTGTTATTTCATCTGACATTCCTGGCAGGTCTTCAGTTATTTTTGGTGTTTTTCAGGGCTTTGGTACCATGATATTTGCCCTCGTTCGCGCATACAAGCCACCATATGTATTCTTTTCGATTTTTGGCACCATTGCCATTGATATTTTCTGCGTAAGTTTATTTCTTATTTCCGTCCACGTGCACCCAATTGTTATTTTCTCAGGCTATCGGTCCGCTCTACCCTTTTGCAAATTACAAAATCCTCAACAGTCTTCTCATCGCTTCATCCGCCTATTGTGCAATGGCACTCGTTTGTTGTTTTGTTTTCTTCCCGGAGACCGTGAACTACGCATATCTTGGCTTGTTATCTATGACTCTCGGAAAGGTCAAGGCAATGCTTGTGTCACAAGAAGGTTTACTAGCACCGAATCCTGGCGATTTTGGGCCGGGAAGTCCGAAATTGAAGGCGTTAGCTGGGGATCGTGCTGCCCTTATGACAACGTATCAGACTCGTGAGTATCGTCTTCTCTTCTTACACCGATGTTCACTATTTCGTTTTCAGTGAAAGGGTTGACAGTTCACCTTCAAAGTGAATTCAGCTACGGCCGCTGGGGCGGTGACGATGTATTTGCCCTTACGGACCCGCTTCTTGCAGTCGTCTCGCGGCTCAGTACGCATTACGACCTAGCTCCAAATTTCCGTCCTAATACTCGCGCAGACGGATTGTTAAGCTTCGCCAAGCACCTCCGTGAGCTTCCGTCCCCACCCGAGGCGTTTGCTTTTATTCCCGCACCCGAAACCGTTACTTCCGACACGCACCTCCTGCACCACGTCTTCAATCCGGATGTAACACGTGAATCCGCCTTGAACGTCACGCTTGCTGAGACGCTTCCGCACGTGCGTGACGCGACGGCCGAACTCCGTACCGCAACGATCGAAGCGGTGGCATCCATCCAAGCGTTGATTAATGGGGTCAACAGCGACCGGCTCTTTTCACGGTCTGTATCCACAGGTCCGCTGGAAGACCGTCTCAATGCGGCTGGTGAGAAGCTAGACGCAGCACTGAAGGGTTTCAAGGAGCACGGCACAGAGGCTATCCTCGGCGCTTACGGACATAACCCTCGCGGGATGCCGTTAAGAAGTCTCTATCTCGGATATGTGTTCGGCGGAACCACCGTGATACTTGGAGAGGTTGTGCTCACTCTTGTTCAAACGGCGGCCGAGACGAATGCACGAAGACGAAGGGCCCGCCTGTGGGCACCCTCAAGTCTAAAGCACTTCGTGGATTCGGTTCTTAAGCAGCGCGGTCAAAATGAGGAACGGGCTTTCTGTGGGGAGGAGCACGAATCTTACACGGATGAAGACGACATTCAGGAACAAGAGTACCGTGAGTCTGCTATCAGTCACTAATCGATATTGAGGTTGACTAGTACGAAGATCTTGATCCGGACAGCCACCCACCAACGAACGTCTTCCAGAAGTTCATGAATGTGCTGCATCATTTGCTACAGTGGACAAAGACTGCGGAGGCTGTTGTGTGTACAAGACCTCGTCTTGACCTCGCAAGGATACTGATATCTGACAGTTCGTATTTCGATATGTGCTCCTCAGTATCTTACTATGGCTCCCTTCCGTGTTCGAGAACAGTGCTCGTACGTGCTATCCAGCGCTCCCTTAACTTAGCGACTGACTGGCTCGCGTAGATTTCTATTACGTCAACAAGGGTATATGGTAAAATACTTCCACTGGTCTCGGGATTGATACGTGTGCTGATGCTATATCAGGGCTTTGATCATGGCCCAGACCATCTTGACGGTCTACGCAGGTGATCAGGTGTATAAGTGGGTGGTTTTTGTCGTCTCACCTTCACGTCTTAACGCGCCTTTACGCAGCTACGTGGTTCGATTATTGTGCACATTTATAGGATTACTCACAGCTCTGCTTATCTGGTATATTGGTAGGTGCATTCGTACTGCACATCCGTGGCGTACTTAACCCGAAAATGTAGGGAATGGCAGTGGGAATGGCAGCCCGTATGGACTCGCTGCCAGCTATGCAGTCTTCTCAGTGCCTGTCGTGTTCGTCAGGTTGTTCGCTCCCGCGAAATATCTGCAAGGCGTGATTTTGGGCTGTGTGCGTATATACTTTTGCTCGACTCGCGGCTCGTACCCCGCTCACTCTGGATTAGATCACGGTAACACTTATCACGGGATACTCATGGATCGATGGCCATTTGCCGGTCCTTTCTAATCCTGGTATTGGTTGGCACGCCGCATGGCGGCGGTGGACCCTCGTCATGATTGGTACGTGGCTTTATCCTTTTTATGTTGACTGCACTCCTTACCGGGTATTATAGGCTGCGGAGCTTCTTTCATTATCATGGTGCTCCCGCCCAAGTCGGGGCGCAAGGCCGTGCGCTTACGCGCAGCCAATTCAATCAGTGCTCTTGGCCATGTCTACACTTCGCTCATGTCTGCCTGGATTATGGAAAGAGATGCGGGGAAGGACGTTTCATTTACGGACAACAATTGGGTCCGGGCGTTCAGAGGACGACTTATCGCTGTCACGCTCCAAATTCTCGCCGGAAAGCAGCAGATAATGCTTGCGTCCTGGGAAGGAAACATTCGCGGGCGCTGGGCACAAGACGAGTATGCCAAACTAACAGAGATCCAAGAGGATATGATCGGTGTACTCGCTCAGGTGCGTGGCCTAGAGGAAGACATGAAATCATACTGACAGTGGAAACCCGTCTACAGCTCGGTGGGGCGCTCTGGAAACTCGACACCAAGTGGAGATTGTCACTGTTGCATCACACCGTGGTGGTGGACCCGAACTTCGTACGCTGTTCTCACATTATACTGGGAAAATAAGGCCTTACTCTGTTAAGATTTCCGACATTGTTTCTGTGTTTTCATCAGTGTCGCACTCCCTCCGCACGGGTGAACCCATGCACACTGTCCTCCCTCAGACCTTGTTGGATCGCTTGCTTCTCCATCACCACATTGGTGCGGTTGCAACTCCTGACCTTGACGGACGTAGCATGATCGGTCCGGATGAAACGCAATCGATTGACCACATGTTCTATACCTCTGCGGTCGTCGCTGTGTACCAGTTAATGCAGGTGCGTATTCTCTTTGCTTCTACCAAGCGTTGGTATCCATGGCACGCCTTATGTGTAGTGCTTGGACGAACTACATGCCGTCACACGCAGACTGTGCGGGGAGGTGCCGTTCCGCGGCTTCGAGAGATGGAACTTCTTGCACAAGTCACGGCGGGGAACCTACAGGAACACCCTCTCGCGACCGGATACTATCGTTGAGCGAGAACCGCTCATTGAGAACGAAAAAGTTGAAAATGGGGTTTAAGGAATCATGTATCTGAGTCTTACGATACTTACGCGCGGACTAGTTATTGAGTGTGTTCAATCACATGATACGTTATAAAATTATTGTGTAGCAAACTTGGTAGCAAAGGGGATTCTTTGACATGGGACCTCCAGATCGAAATAGGACGGGCCGGTTGATAATTATAACAAGGAAAAGTGCAGGTTTCTATCCACGTTGAATACACCCAGGATCTAATGTCGTGGCAACAGGGCGCATCGTGCTGGTTAAGCTAAATAACTGCCATACCGCGACATGTAGCCGTGACAAAACACGCGCGCACCCAAAGATACGTTCCGACGCGAAACTTGACGAGGAGTCGTTGGGCAGCGCTGCAGCCGATGATCTTGAGTCTTAGCTGTAGGTCCTCGTGTGGTCGCTCACCCACATATTCAAAGAGTTCGCGTCAATAACCAACACATGCTCGACAATTAGTACATGCTCTAGCCAGCCTTCCCTTTCCCTGGGTCCTCCGCAAGGAATACTAAGCAAATTTCTCATGCAACTTGAGACAACATTGTGTGAATCAACACATGGCAGCGACTCACAGAGAAGGGTAAGGAGAAGGGTAATGGATAAACTTGAAGCACACTGTGAAGAGATTTACATTGATGTGGTTACCTCATAGAAACCAGACCCAAAGAACGCCGGGTTGTTGAACAGTGGCAAGTAGCGTGTACTCATGTACTCAGGCACGTTACACTCACTGACTGATTCAGACGCACGCACAGAGCGTACGTAATATTCTCGTTTAGATAGCTTCTACTCGCATAGTCTGGTCTCTTTCCATTGTATTTTGACTCCTCTCCACATGACGATTGCGCAGGCGCTGCTGTGCATAGGACGGTTGCGCAACCCTATCCTCGGCTGCCGTCGGAATTGATACGGATTGATCGCCTCTTAGACGAATTGGTCGCCAATCAATAGGACAGCGTGCTTTTCCGAACAGGCGGAATGAATCATTCCGAAGGTCTTGATGTTTAGCCTCTGAAGTAGAACGAAGACACGAGGTTATCACGAGTTGCGATCATTTCACCCCTCTTCGACTGCCACCATTAGTGTTGAACTGGGGCGTGTCGTGCGTGTCATGAGCTCTGACCTCAGTAATTTCAAAGCGATGACCGTGTCATTTCCGAATAGACGTGCCCTTGTGTGCCATACCTAGTCTAGAGGCGCTCCCCGTCACATTTGAGTCTGGTGAGAGGACACACCGCATGCCAGGTCGCCATTTTGGGGTTTCTAAATGCATCCTTTTCTCCCAGTCTCGTGCCGTGGGATCACATAAAAGGAGGGCACGGCGGTGGTATCGCCAGCCTGATATCTCCCGACGACCTCTAAGCGGATTGTTGGTGTGAGTGCTCTCATGATGCCGTAGGCCCATTAGCAGAGACCTTGACATTGCGGCAAACAGATTCACCCCAACCTCTCAGCGCTAGACTTCACATCTTTGTGCGTTTTTGCGTAATGACAGGTGCGCCAAACTGTCGCACACGCGAGCTGGCTTAACGGTTGCCTCAGATAGAGTAATCCACCCTGCCAAACCACTCGACGTTGGCATTGTTGGTGGAGGAATGGCAGGCCTCTACGCTGGGCTCTTGCTCCAGAAGCACGGACACCGCGTTCGCATATTCGAAGGGACGGACCGTGTTGGTGGTCGAGTCTACACTCATTACTTTACGCAAGAACAGGATCAGTTCTTCGAAGCCGGCGCAATGCGCCTTCCACAATCCGGTTTTCAAACATACACCTTCGACTTGATCGACTGGCTTCGTCAATTCCGCCTCCCCAAAGACAGGAAGATCAAGCTAATACCATACATTCTCTCCGCCCCTGGCAACCGTCTATATGTAAACGGTGTTCGCGGCGATGGGTATCAAGTTACATCTACAACCCCAGCCAGCATCAACTGGGAAGTTCCAGACGAGTACAAAAACAAAACTGCGGGCGAGCTCTTGAAAACTGCCATCGGTCCCCTCATTGAAATGTTGGAAGATGATTTCGATCAAGGCTTCAGAGAACTGGTGGAGCGATATGACAACTTCTCATTCCGATTTTATCTCGTGTCCGTCATTGGCTGGCCCACCTCTGTCATCGACTTTGTTGAAACCGTCGCCTCCCAGACCAACCAATTCGCGCTTAGCGTGCCCGAAATGGTGATGCAGAACATGGAATTCAACACGGAGGATTGGTTCACCATTGAGCACGGCATGAGCAGGTTACCTTCCGCTATGTCTTACCTTCTCGGGTACAGAAATATCACTTACGGTGCGCGAGTAACGGGGGTCCGAAATGAAGATAATGGGAACGTTGCCATCACTGCCGTCGGCTACAACGGGAGGATCGAGGCAAAATTTGATAGAGTAATCCTGGCAATCCCGCCAGCAGCACTGAAGATGATCGCCGATCGACCGCGCTGGAGTATTCCCAAAGAGCTCGCCATTCGATCTATGCACTTTGAGGCGCTCTACAAGATGGGTTTACGCTTCAAGACTCGCTTCTGGGAACGAGTCGGCCCCAAGTCAATGCGAGGTGGGCAATCGACCACAGACCTCCCTATCCGGTGGATAGTTTACCCGTCCAACGGTATTGGAGGGGACGGCCCTGGGGTGTTGCTTGTCTACGCGTGGATGACGGATGCGACGACGTGGCTGCCACTGACGCCGACGGAACGCAGGAGCCTCGCACTGTTTTGCTTGGCGAGGATGTATAACGGAGAGGTGGACACGAAGACGAAGAAGGAAATAGACGTGTACGATCTACTAATCGGGTCGTCTGACGCGGTCTGGTCTGCCAAGACTTCGACGGGCGACGCTATGTTCCTCCCCGGCCAATTCAACTCGCGTTTCGAGCCAGGGCGCAAGCCAGAAGGAAACATTTTCTTTGCTGGGGAACATCTATCCCGGCATCACACGTGGATCTCGGGCGCGCTCGAGTCGGCGCACCAAGCAGTGCGCGACATGATCGGAGACGTACCTCCATTGGGCCCTCCTGTCGGGCAGCACTCCGATCAACCCCCACAAATCGATCCGAAACTGCCTCCTACTAACATCGAACTCAACTACGGCGCCCCGATTCTCCTCGGTTCTAGGGGAGACGACGCCACCCCAAAAGTGGAGTATCGGTTCACTCCTCACGAGCCTTTGTTCAGGATCGGTCAAGGCTGGCCTGTTTACGAAGGAAGTACGGCTCCAGCATTCCCTCTACACCTCGGTGGTGACGCACGGCATCCCATTGGTGTCGAGCTCACGGACCTCGCCGGACCCGGGGCTTGTGAATAAGTACACGCGGGCTATTCGAGAATACATATTAGTGACCACCAACCACTAAGGACAGATTCGTGAGTTTGTCCCACTGTAATGTTTGGTTGTCGTGGAGGGTCGCAGTGTAAGATAGGTGGTGGGGATTGACGATCCGAGCCGTATGGGACTATGTAGTGCTTAAAACTCTGGTGTATAAGCTAGTCTCTATTTGATGGACATTTGTAGCGCTGTAAAGAATCCATTGGCCGGTGTGCATGGGCATTATTGTCGGGCCTTCTAGATCAGATCCTGTCGATTTAAGGTATCCCAGCACCGACGTAACCGGGTGCAGAAGCTATCGTGATTCTTCCGAAAATTGGCGAGCTCATTTCATCGAATGCATGTATGACGAATTGAGCATTCTCTCAGCCTTGCAAGGACAACCTCGATTCCTTTAACGGAGCCAACGTGAGTCGGAACGGTAGTAACTGTTACACGGTAGCAGAAAACAACGTATGAGACAGGCGTGTATGGAAGGTTGTGTAGAATTATACAAACTTCTGTAATTCTGACAGGACTCCTTCCTCGCGGCAATATCGGCCGAGTAGTATTCGGTCATCTTTGCTGTTTCTTCGCCAACGGGAGTACCCATTACCCCGGGAGCGCAAAGCCATACTTGAACAACAAAACAATGAGCCGACTCCGGCCAAACGTCGGACAGACGAGTCAACTCGTGGTGCGAGTGTTCGCACAGGTGCGCCACGAAGGGGTACTTCACGCTAGTTTTCTTGTACACCAGATAAATGACGTTACCTGGAGCCCTGGCAAAAGTCATAGGCGCTAAGGGGGGAAGCCTGAGAATAACGAGAGCTCCAACAATCCTTTATAAAGTCGTACACGTGACAGATGTCCCGTCTAGAATACCGACCCTGAACGTTCTGAACAACCGCAACTGGGAAAAGGATACGGGGGCCTATGGCGTACCGTGCGACTCCTTCACTGCGTGCCAGTGGGCCGCCCCCGAAATGGCTTTTCAACTGGTCCTCGGCATCTTTGCCCTTCCTTGGCATGAATAGGAGAACGGTGTAGACACCGAGAGCGTGGCATCATCACGGAACTGTTGGTCACCGTAGAGGGTTGAAACCTTTCGAGTGTGGCAAGCGTGAAAACTAGTTCTCCATAGTGTTGGCCTCTGCCAGCGGAGGCCGGAATGGACAGTTCCAGGGTACCAGTGGGAGTGGGTTCCAGACAAAACCACCCCATCTGGCATTCTGCAGTTCCACTTGTAGCCATGAGCTTCTGCATTAGATCGAAAGAACGATTCAGCTTGTAGAATATAACCCTACCGTGACTCAATTCCTCGTACCAGCATTTTTAGAATTAGGCAGAGTCCTGCACCATGTTCAACGCCGACGCAATTGATCTCAGGACCAGGCGATTGGTACCTGCTAACCAGTACACACGTACCCACTGGCACCTAGATTTGGCACAGGGATGATGTAGATGTCCTGTGCCTGGGAGGGCTGATCGGCGTCGCACGTTCTTCTCCTGGCCCGAGATGATGATCGAACTGACGGGCAAGAGAAAACTCCTCGATGAATCAGCGAGGAGAACATGCTGCGCACGCGGAAGCGGAGGCAATCCAGCTTGGTAGAGAATTGTATCGCTCAGTTAGTAATTTGTATCATGAACCCTGGCTGCTTCGGCGCCGGGCAATGGCATGGCCCATGGGTGTTGTGCCTGATTAATGCTCCATTGTGCACCCTGGGGCCTTCACTCACCGACCTCTTGGCATCTGACGCCTTGGCCATCTATACAGTAGCCTGAGAGCACAGGGCCGGTGTTTCCTACGATCTTTCACACGTCCGTTACGTGTTCACCCCTTCTGACTTTCTGGTGGTTCTCCGGCTTGCTTCCCTCTCGTCAGGTGGCCTTTCTCCTTGGAACGCGTCCAATTATGGGATCGAAGTATACCCCTATTACCTATGTATGGTTCAGTTCAAGCGCTGACGCGATGAGGACTTAAGGATTACCGACGACTTGAATGCAGTCGGCACTACTGGGGGTAACGTCACGGTGCAGCCTTATTTACGTATCGAGCGCCTAGCGCTTAGGCTTAGGACCGGGGTTTGTACATAGTCTGTCCCGGTCCGGTACATGGTTTTTTTTTACAGTAAAAAAAACACTTGCGAGCGTGCTGCGCGCCTGTGACACGGAAGCCACGAGCACCGGGTGAGATCTCGTGTGAGTGGGCACGCATCTTGCAGGCTTACTTCGGTCGCCGTTGGGAGCTTGTCTTTTCCCGATCTTGCGCCATGCCAGTGGTATCACATAAAAGGGTGGTATCGCTAGCCTGATACCGCCTGGCGACCTCTAACTGTTGGTGTGAGTACTATCACGAGGCCGTCTTCTAGGCAGAGACCTTGACACTGCGACAAACAGATTTTCCCCGACCTCTCAGAGCTACACTCCACATCGATTTGTTGCATAATGACAGGTGTGTCTATCTAGATTCGCACACGCGAGTTGGCTCGATGTCTGCTTCAGGCAGAGAAGGACCCGCTACCCCGCTCAACGTCGGTATCGTCGGTGGAGGAATGGCAGGCCTCTACGCCGCGCTCTTGCTCTTGAGGGAGGGTCACCGCGTCCGCATCTTCGAAGGCACGGACCGTGTTGGCGGTCGGGTCCGCACTCATTACTTTACGCAAGAACAGGATCAGTTCTTCGAAGCCGGCGCAATGCGCCTTCCACAATCCGGTTTTCAAACATACACCTTCGACTTGATCGACTGGCTTCGTCAATTCCGCCTCCCCAAAGACAGGAAGATCAAGCTAATACCATACATTCTCTCCGCCCCTGGCAACCGTCTATATGTAAACGGTGTTCGCGGCGATGGGTATCAAGTTACATCTACAACCCCAGCCAGCATCAACTGGGAAGTTCCAGACGAGTACAAAAACAAAACTGCGGGCGAGCTCTTGAAAACTGCCATCGGTCCCCTCATTGAAATGTTGGAAGATGATTTCGATCAAGGCTTCAAAGAACTGGTGAAACGATATGACAACTTCTCATTCCGATTTTATCTCGTGTCCGTCATTGGCTGGCCCACCTCTGTCATCGACTTTGTTGAAACCGTCGCCTCCCAGACCAATCAGTTCGCGCTTAGCGTGACCGAAATGGTGATGCAGAACATGGAATTCAACACGAATGAATGGTTCACCATTGAGCACGGCATGAGCAGGCTACCTTCCGCTATGTCTTACCTTCTCGGGTACCAAAACATCACCTATGGCGCACGAGTAACGGGAATCCGGAATGAGAACGATGACAGAGTTACCATCACCGCTATCGGCTACAATGGAAGGATCGAGGCGAAGTTTGACAGAGTAATCCTGGCAATCCCGCCAGCAGCACTGAAGATGATCGCCGATCGACCGCGCTGGAGTATTCCCAAAGAGCTCGCCATTCGATCTATGCACTTTGAGGCGCTCTACAAGATGGGTTTACGCTTCAAGACTCGCTTCTGGGAACGAGTCGGTCCCAAGTCAATGCGAGGTGGGCAATCGACCACAGACCTCCCTATCCGGTGGATAGTTTACCCGTCCAACGGTATTGGAGGGGACGGCCCTGGGGTGTTGCTTGTCTACGCGTGGATGACGGATGCGACGACGTGGCTGCCACTGACGCCGACGGAACGCAGGAGCCTCGCACTGTTTTGCTTGGCGAGGATGTATAACGGAGAGGTGGACACGAAGACGAAGAAGGAAATAGACGTGTACGATCTACTAATCGGGTCGTCTGACGCGGTCTGGTCTGCCAAGACTTCGACGGGCGACGCTATGTTCCTCCCCGGCCAATTCAACTCGCGTTTCGAGCCAGGGCGCAAGCCAGAAGGAAACATTTTCTTTGCTGGGGAACATCTATCCCGGCATCACACATGGATTTCGGGCGCGCTCGAGTCGGCGCACCAAGCAGTGCGCGACATGATTGGAGACGACGTACCTCCGTTGCGCCCTTGGCGTTCTCCCGTCAAGGGACAGCACCCCGATCAAATCCCACTAATCGATCCGACACTTCCTCCAACCGATATCGAACGGAATCACGGCGCCCCGATTCTCCTCGGTTCCAGGGGAGACGACGCCACCCCCAAAGTGGAGTATCAGTTTACCCCCCAGGAGCCTTTGTTCAGGACGAGCCAGGGTTGGCCCATTAGCAATGACAAATCGACACAAGCATTCCCATTGCACCTCGGTGGTGACGCACGGCATCCCATCGGTGTTGAGCTCACGGACCTCGCCGGACCCGGAGCTTGTGAATAAGCACGCGCGGGCTCGAGAATACGAATTGGCGAGCACCAAGGACAGATTCGTGGCTTTATTCCGCGCCGTAAAAGTGTTTGGTTGTCATGGAAGGTCGTGTAGGATAGAGTGGAGGGGATTGACCATCCGATCCGTTAGCGGAAGTAGTACATAAACTGTTGTGTATAGGTCTCTATTTGATGGACATCTGTTGCGCTGTAAAGAGATTGTCGACTGTTGGCGTGCACATGATTAGTAGAAGGAGGGTTCTGCACCCTAAGATGCGCAGAAGGATTTTAAAAACAGGGTGGTGTACGTGGCCAATACTGTGTTACCGGACCCTCTAGAACCCCGCCGATCTAGATATCAACAACGTAATCGAGGGCAGAATTCGTCATGTCATGGTTCGCCGAGGATTGGCTTCTCGAAGCCCCGCGCAGTGGGACGCATAGAAAACGCAACTTTGATTCTTTTTTTCTGTCGACATCGACAGCCGCGCGGCCTTCAGAGCCACGTCAACTAGAAAGATAGTGATTGTACACGGCAGCAGAAAATCGGGATCCACGACGTATAAGACGAGCGTGTATGGGAGGTTATGTGGATGAACCCGACATAGCATACACATTTCTTTTTTTCTTTCTTTGACACGTTTCAGCGGCATTCCTTCCCCGTGATAAAATCGGCCAGGTACTCGGTCATCTTTGCTGTTTCTTCGCCGACGGGCCGGATCCATTGTTCCGGGAGCGCAAATCCATACTGGAGGCGAAACGAAGGAAACAAAACTGAGCCGATTCTCGTCGAACAGACAAAACAACTCACGGTTCCAGTGTCGCGCAGGTGCGCGGCGAACGAATACTTCACACCCACTCTCTTGTACACCCAATCGATGATGTTACCGGGAGCCCTATATAAAGTCGAACACAGCTGTCCCGTCTGGAATACCGATGCTGAACGACCGCAGTCTGGAAAAAGAAAGCATATGGGTCCTTACGGTGAACAGTGTACCGTGCGATTTCTTCATTGCATGGGCAGCCCCCGAAATGGCCTCTAATTGATCCTCAGCGTCTTTTGGGCTTTTCTTACACGAATAAGAGAATGGCGTAGACACTGAGAGCATTGTCGTCGTCAAGGGACTGTTAGTTATCGAAGGGATTTGAACATACGCATCTGTCCGTAACTCCGTAGATCGAGGAAACCCTTCAGGCGTGGCAAGCGTGAAAAGTAGTTCTCCATGTTGTTGACCTCTGGGGCCTGGAAGGGACGGTTTCCGGGGTACCAGTGGGAGCAGGGGTTCGCTGGGGATGATTTGTCCGAGTTCAAAACAAAATCATTCGATGTTGCCTTCCACTTGTAGCCCTGAGCTTCCGCATTAGATTACGACAAAAATCCAGCTTGTAGAACAACCCCACCCAATTCCTAGAACTGGGTCAACGTTTTGAGAACCATGCAGAGTCCTGCACACACCTATTCATGTCAACACCAACGCAACTGACTTCAGAACCAAGCCGCAAGCGGTTTTTGTACCTGCAATAAAAGAGTTTGAGTTGCATAAAAACAGCAGACACCAAAGTGACTCACCAGAATCGGTCGACTTCCCAAGTATACACGTATCCATCTGGATTTGGCACAGGGACGATGTAAAAGTTCTGTGCCTCAGCTTAGCATCGGACGTTCTTCTCCGAGAAGATGATGACACACGTACATGATGATCGAGCAGACGGGCGAGGGAAAACTCCTCAGATGGATCAGCGAGGAGAGCATGCGCGACATACAACGCGGAAGCAGAGGCAACCCACTAAAGATAAGGAAGATAACGCGACAGAAATTTTGAATTGCTCGGTTAGTTCATATCACGAAAAAAAAAAAAAACAAAGAAAACTGACTTCGCGAGCGTGCTGAGCGCCTGTGATAAGAAAGCCACAACGTGGCTTGGCACCTTCCGGATTCCCGTTCTTACTCAGCACCACCTGGGATTTCGGGTCGTGTGACTCCTGACTGTGAGAAGCGCCCGCGGTGATTTCAAGAGCAAACATTTCCCTTCCCTCGCCGCTGTGTCCGAGGGGGACGACGGTGACCTGGTGTGGGTACGTGTCGGCGAGGTCGCGCACGAAGTCGTGGATCTCGTCGAGGGGGTGGTAACGAGCGTGGAACGTCTCGTTTGAAGGAGGCGCAACTGGGTCTCCACGCTCCCTGCGCCTGGCATGCTCGGCGCAATCGGCGCGTGTGCACAGGGGGGCCCGGCCATCAATGGCGTGGTGGGTGGCGCTCTGGGCGAGTGTGGGAGGCAAGGACTCGAGCTCGGCCGCAGCTACGGCAGGGTGTGGGAAGTAGATATCGACGTGAGAACGGCTCATTTGCCATAGATCCCAATCACGCAACTAACGCGGAATGAATGCCAAACACCCCCCGAAAAAATTGGACCGCGCGACAGGCGATAGCGTACCTCTGCCCACGCAAGCAACTGGTCTGTTTCATTGCTCGAAGTGGGGGAGAAGCGGTAGAGCAGTCCGTTGTCACCGCCCAGGGGGATAGCAAGCGAAAAAAAGACGGCGGAATATAAAAATAAAACAAGTGCCAACGGGGGTGGTAGAGAGGGCATTATGGGCTGAGAGGGGTGGGGAGAGGACCCAGGGGGAAGGGAGATATGAAGTAGGTGAAGCCCAGGTCTAACGTAAAGCACGCCGTTACGCTACAAAGCGTGACATGTAATAATAAGATGAGACCCCTCACAACCAGCTGCCTATAACAGGGATCCCCGATGAACGCAATCGCAATGCAATCGAAAACGCTCTGTTCGCGTCTCAACTTTAATGAGTTTGTCCATCTGCGCGCCACACTATCGGCCCGTCCCGGCGTATTCCCCTACATGACCACCGATTGGCAACAAAGCGATCAATGCGTGAGCTACGACAATACAACCCATGTGGATGTAAATAAATAAAGAGTAGAAAAAAAACATCAACTATGTAAAATTAAAGAGGAAAAAAAAAGAAAAGAAAAAAAGATGCGTGGAGTGATGCAATTAGCACTGTCCTATCCAACCTTCACCGTCGTCGATCGTCTAGCTCCAACTTGCCTATGACTTCCTCGGACGTGATGCTGTCTGTACGTGAGCCGGGTCTCGTGGGTTGCGAGAGCAGACTCTGCATGTGCGCACGCGCACCATCCTCCCTCGAGTTCTGATTCGTGCTTACGCTCGCGCTCGCGCTCTCGCCCACGCTCGCACTCGTCGCACTCGCCTCCTCCGTAATCTCGCTGATCCGTTCCACGCGCATCCCAGGCGAACCCAGTTGCCGATGTTCACCATCGCGAGAGCTGGGTCCTGGGCTCGATCGCGCCCGCTCGCGGCGTCGCGGGCTCCCGAGCAACTCGAGTGACGCAACAAAAGTCGCGTTCATCCGACGCAGCTGGTCGTCGACCGCATCCTCACTTGTGAGAAGTGGTCCCGTCGTGCCAAGTCCCAGCCCGAGTGCATTGCCCAAGTCTGGACTCTCCCGCGCATAAGGAGCAGCGGCGGGACTGGACGACCGTGATGGCTGCGAAGACCGATCGGGTACTTGGCCCACAAGTAGAGGGTCGGGGTTCTGCGCGCGATATTGGCGATTCAACGGTTTCGGCTGGCTGGTATCATTCACAAATGCAGACAGGTCTTCTTCATCCGCGTTTGCACCAAATAATAACGGACTCTGAATCGCCCCATTCATAGTGAGCCACGGAACGAGAAGCGAAAACGACGAAGAAGGGTGCCAGTGAAACATACTCACCCCGCCCTTATCACTTTCTCTCTCCCGCCTATCTGCGCTGCCGGCGCTCACCTCACTAGCGCCACCCATCGAATCCTTGTACCGATGGCCAAAGCTACTGGAGTAACGTTTACGGGTCTCGCCGCCTCCGCCTCCCATGCTCCCACTTCCGCCACCATCAGTGGAATTCAAGGAACGCCGATCGCCTAAACTTCCTGGGTGGAAGGGAGGAGATGGCCGCAATGGAGCGATGGGAGAGGATGACAGCCGACCGTAACTGCTGGGTGAAGGTGGGACACGGGGGGAACTGGGAGCCGCGGCTGGTCCAGGCCCTCGGGCGGGAAGCGGCGATGCTTGCCTCAAAGAGGGGGACGGAGAATGGAGTGACGGTGAGCCGGAAGAGAGGGTTGACGCTTTGAACGGATTAAGCGGGTTCAGCTGCGGCCGACGTATCGGTAACGGTCCGGGGACGGATGGAAGGTCCTATAAAAACAGCAAGCGAATGAGGAAGCCGCGAGTGACACGTGAGCGAAGTACACACAGAACCCATGCTTTCCTTTCTCAGTCTCGCATTCGACGCAGGCAAAGTGGGCACCTCCTGGCGTGATGAAACAGAAGATTGACCAGAGACGACCCCCCCTGTATCGGGAGCCGCCCCAGGCCTAATTTGTAGTGGCGGATGGCGCGTGCTCGCGCCCAAAGTAGGGAAGGATGTGGTACGGGAATGTGTTTGGGAAAGTTGGGGAGCTTGCCGAGTTATGCGATCCACTAGCGAAGTTGAGGAAGGCGGAGATGCAGGCAAAGAAGTCCTTAACGGTAGGCTCCCAGGGGAGCTTGAGAGGGAATCACGCTGCTGGTTCTTTATTAGTGTCGGAGTGAAGTCAGCACCTTCGTCGAGAGAAAAAAAGCGGGACGAGAGAAGTGATTCTAACTCGTCCAACTGGAAGTGGGGATTGGTGAGATAGCGAACAGATAGAGCGATGCTTCCATAAGGGTGAGGGACCGACGGAAAGGTGTGTGACTCGGTGAGAAGCGGAGGGGCATTCGCTGCCGGAGACACGTCTAGGCCACGAGGCTAATATAAGGGCGGGCGCATTGGGGTGCAGGACAAAGGCGCTTACCAAATCCGAGGACGCCATCCTGGTCTCTCGCACCGCGTACGCGTAACTCAATGTTCAAGAGAGCGTTTCGGTTGGTAGGCACGACGAGACGACGGCGTAATCGTTTGTGTAGCTTCCAAGTCGGGAGAACACGCAAAAGTGTGTAGATGCTCCTGAAAAGTCCGATGCCGTGCTTGTAGACGGTAGAGAGTCCAAAGTCGGTATCGCCGCCGCCGCCCTGCCGCAGGGAAGAGAACTGAACTGACCAGGATTCGAGTAAGATGTAATGAGGAATGGGTTCTATGCGAAGACGAGAAGAATCTGCGCCTCGACAAACGAGAACCTGATTGGCGGAGAGGTCTGGGACAGACAAGAGGACTTGAAGCTCGAACGGCAAGGGGCTCGGGGTACTGGAGAGGGCACGATAAGGCCTCAAATGTTCTTTGAATATTTCCGCGTCAGGAGTCTCGAGGTTGAACTGAGGGAGTCATCGTGGTGAGTCTTAGACAGTCGATAAGAAACAGCGACGAACCCATTTATCGACTTTAGCCTGAGGGTTGGGTTCGGCGGTGGCTCTAGCAGAGTGAACGACGGATACGAGTTTCGTATAGTACCTATAAGCAATCTGGTCCGCCTTGTGAGCTTCATTGGACATGGCAATACGATAAGAGGGGGCCCGCGGCGAGAAGAGGTATACTATGCTGGAGAGAACATCAGGGAGACCTCTAGGGGGAAACAATGAAATAGAAGAAATGTGTGTAGAAAAGCGATGGTGCGCCCTGAGAGCGCAACTGAGGCGGTGAAAGGGGGGATGTGTAGCGGTGTGTGGCTGAGAGGCCAAGTTAGCGTTGGTGTTGACCCGCACCTGTGCCCAGACAGCACCACAGCACCAGCACCAGCGCCTCGTCCGTGATTGCCTTTTGCGATAATCATCCCCTTTCGGTAGTAACGGTCACGAAAATAGTCACAAATTATATAATCTAGTCCTAATAAAGGTACATTCTCACGACTCTGTAAAGTGGCTCTCTCCAATGTTATCAAGGGCGGTATCCTCTGCATCCAAGCGACGGAAGGAGAACCAGAACAGAACTCCACCAATTCCCGATAAGACGGACATGGTACTGTAATTCCATACCAACAGTGGGTCCATGGATAAGGCTAGAATTTGCGTACAAATAAGTAAAAACAGGGCCTGTCGAGTAGATGCACAACTCACGGTTAAAGGCTTCGCCGATGGCAGCAGATATGGCAGAAGTAAATAGGAATATTGCCATGACAAGCGACTTCATGTTTTTGGGCGCTTTCGTGAACGCATACTCAAGGCCAGTAATTGATCCGAGAATTTCAGAAAAGGCGATGAGAATATAGGATCCGCTCTGAATCCACACATTGAGAGAAGACGTGACTGGGTTTCCAGCAGCATCTACGCAAGTAGACACTTGGTTCCCACATGGGTTGGTCTAAAGTGCAAGCACGAACTATCAGCTAACATGGTGACGCCGTTGAAAAAGATCTCAAGGCACACCTGGTAGACATAGTGCTGAACAACAGCAGCCCAGACCATGGAAAGAGAACCAAGAATGAAGCCTGCAGTGATCCTCTTGATCGGTGAGAAGTTAATGCCTATCTTACGGAGGCCCGGGTAGAAGAAGAGGTCGAAAATAGGTATGAAAATTATCAACGCAAGCGGGTCGAGATTGTTGATGACATCGTTTGGAATACCATTGGTCACCATAGTGGCGGCTTGTGACGTCAAGTTGTTGACCATCTGATTGTATGTAAGCCCTGTCCAAAACGTTATCGTACGAAATTGTGACTCTGTCGCGGAACATACAGTACAGGGGAAACCAAGTGAACACGGAGCATGCTTTGAAGCCACGACGAACCTCCTCGACCCATTTGTCGTCGAAAGTCATCCAGCTGGGCCGCTGGCTGTCAGGGATGTTGCTCGGCTTCGCCGACTCCCAGAAGTCGTCGGCCTTAAGATTCCTGTAGAGGGTGACGGGGTTGGGTGACCATCTACCCCTTGCAGCATATTTCCAAAGCTTGATGGACTTGATGAGCACAGAACCTTGGGGAGGGGATCGGTGGTACCGGTTGCGACCAACATAAAGAACAATGGGACAAAGGAGGAAGACCGCGGTAGGGAGCGTAAAAGCGAGATAGAAACCATGATACTTTAGGGGATTAATATGACGAATACCGGGTTAAGTGGGACAGCAAACCTTCTCAGCAAATGTCATGGAAATTTGACCGACCATCGCACCGACGTTGATAAAGAAATAGAAATACTGAAATGCGATCTGTCACACCAGCCGAAAGTAAGGAGGATGGGACATACCATGTAGATCCGAGAGGTGGTCAATGACGGGTCGACAATGACACGCTCGCCAGACTTTGTCTGGGAGACGAAAGGGCGAACGAAGCGCTGTTGTTCGGCGACAAGTGGTGAGATGTTTGCCTTGAAACCTCCAGTACCGAGACCCATGATGACGATGGCAACACAAAGCGCAGCAAGTGCACCATTAGGGTGCACGATGACCGGAGGAATTGCCGAGATGATTAGAACGATGTGGCCGACAAGAGCGATAGCTACGGAGACAGCAATGGTGTTGTACCGCCCCCACTTTTCATCGGCAATGTAAGCACCGAGCAGAGGAGTGACGTAAGCCCTATAATGTAGAAGATACTCAGTCCTGCGACATCGCAATTATGGGCCATTATAATTACCAGAACTGCAAGAACGTGGTAAGACCGGTCGAAGTCTCCTGCTTCTGTCCCAAGGCACCAGAAACACCATGCTTTCCGCCAGCGCCAGTTTTAGAACCCTTAGGGAGGGGCTGCTGGATAAAGTTGACCTAAAAAATAACGGGTAAACAAGCGAGATCGTATCTGGGAATGCGAGACAAAGAAACTTACGAAAACCGCGGTACTGCCTGATAGGTAGAAAAGCGTGATCATGAGTACATTATACCCCAAATAGAAGACAACATGGGGCGAGCATACCGTAATACTGTGACGATGGCACAATCAGTTGCACGAAAAGACGGGGCTACTGTAAGGAAACTCACCGAGAACCGTTCCGCCAGTTCGACGAATGCGATCACTGCAGCCACGTCAACGACCGCGTCTGAGAAAAGTAAAAGAAAACATACGATATGCGCTCCAGCTGATCTTGTCAGGGATGTGACGGAGGGTGTTCATCTCCTCCTCTGTCGGGGCGACGAAACCAGCAAGCTCGAGTTCATCGGGCTGATGAGAGGAAGAGCTGACGGAGCCTGTCTTTTCGATCCTGGGATCCTTTGCGGAACCGGCATAGTAGTCGTCAGTCTGCTTCTCCATGATTCTCTGTGAGCGACACTTAAAAATTGAAGCGTCGATCTAACAAGAGAGACGGCCGACAAGGAGAAGAAGAAGGAATAGTAGAAGAAGCCCCACACTGCATAGACGTGAGAGTGACCCCGTTTTATACGTCAGGAGATGTATGCGACTTCTCTTCTCTTTTGAATCTTCTGACTTTGACCATATGGTTCATGGTACCTGTATGGGTGGTCCCCTTCTCCAAAAAGGAAATCTATGCCTTGGCGCTTTCTTACGTTATCTATATCCGTAACCTTTCCAAATCTGGTCTCATTGGTTCCGCATCTTGTCGAGCAGGATGCGGTTCACGATAACTCTTTTCGCTGCCTTTCGAAACACTGCTTCAGGCCACATTTCAGAATCGGGGCCCGAGAACGGCAGACTGTCTCGCAACGCGAAACCGGCCTTTGAGTTGAAGCGATGAAACAATGCACATGGCTTTGCGACACACCTATGCTCCACCTCCGATAGCGGGGCCAGGCCATCGGGTGCCTATCGCTGGTCATTCGTTCTGGCATGTTCTTTCTGCTTTGGTGCGAACTCTAAGTCATGAGAACGATGGAAGCACGCGGAGGTCCGAGAGCTGGCTCCTTAGGCTATCTGTACGGACTGGGCCTGCCAGCGTAGCCCAAGTGCATTTGATGATGGCCCTTTCATGACACCATTGCATCCGTCAACGATAGCTTCTTCCGGAAGACAAAGTGACCACGGAGTGCAACCACCATGTGAGAGATTTTCCCGCGCGAAAGCTACGCGGACCCAGACGCATCCAGACGCCACCCTCCCGAGACCGACCTCCCTAAGGCAGATCACGAAGTTACATTTCAATGATTTAACTTTTTGCTATGATGTAAGCTATGGACCAAGAAGGGACGAGAACGGGGTTGTGATTTTACAGAGCAAATGTTTCAGTTTACAGTTACACACGTACAACAACCCACCTTAGGTCCGTGGAGTAGACAGCGGGACGATCGTCATGTTTTATATACTTAGCAAATTACCCCATGGCATGACATCATTAAACTCCCTGCAGAAAGGGCACACCACCCACTCCAGATCTCTCGAGGAACGTCAGACCACTCAATATTTGTTATTTCGGTAACTAGGTGTTTCACCCCTGAAGACCAAGGGGTTGTACAAGATGTGATACCCTAGCTGTGGTGTCCTTCCCCATACAACGGTGTAGCGATTGGCTACGAAACGGTTGAGCTATGAGATCATTACTATCGTGGCGATCGCCAAAGAGAAGGTGCCTCACGGTGTTACGCGTATCAGATCGCTACTTGTGCCCCGGGAAGAGTTACTCGGAACACAAGAAATTGGTTATCGTTATCTAAACCTGCGTTGAACGGTTCGCCATCGAATACGCCATTCGTCGACATAAAGTCGTTATCAGACTAAGCGAGAGGCTATTAGCGGTAATTTCAGACAGGCTGCTGGGGACTTACGGCGGTGAAAAGGAAATAGTCATTAGGTGCTGTGGGGTCGGACACCGGGGCGAGGGCGAGCGATTCCCACTTTGCATCAATCAACGTCTGGTCCGAGGGGTCACCTGAGTCGAAATTCAGCCTTCTTTCTTATCATTCGGCTTTCAAGACGCGTACCGTTGTGTAGGCCAAATCGCGCCAATTGCGTGCTGTCAAGAAAGTTCACAAAGCTAACGTACGTTGTGGGAACAATGCTGCTAGACAGCACCCCTCCGCTCGCAATCGGGTGGCTCGGACTGTCGAACGAGGTGCCGTGAATGTCAGTCGCGCCGACGGTCGAAATCAGGTCTGCACGCCTATGATGCAACTATGTCAGCCCCATCCAACGCCCGGTACTGACAGGTGGAACACCGACTTGTATGCCGATAACGTCACATCTCCGCCGTGTCCATTACCGTCGCGGGCGAGTACGAGGAACACCCCGTTTTTAACGTAGCGCAATTCGCTTGCACCAAGCGTTTTTCCGGCACTGTCAAGTGGTAGAGGCACAACCCACTCGCCAACGAGCGTTGGCCGTGTCGTGCTAGCCCGAGAGATATCGTAGGCGACTAGTCGTGTGTAACGGGCGGTGCTCTTCTTATTTCCACCGTCCTGAATGGCCGCGGACTGCAGAAGTGCGTACAGCGTGTTGCCGTCTGAGGAGAGGGTCAATCCCTCAAACCCTAGGAGACGTCATCATCGGATGAACGGGTAGGAAATGTAGTGAAACTAACCTTGATTTCCAGAGCGCCCCGTGACCGGGTCGGAGGCAGCTGTGAATGACAGCTGTCCCGCGGAGTTAAGTGGCACAATCGCTTGTGGCGGCTGGATAGTCTGGATCAAGTCGCCGAATTCGTCGAAGTGGTAGATATATGGCCCATACTCGTCGCTAACCCAAAACCTGCGCAACCTCTGTGATTAGAAAAAGAAAAAAAAGGAAGGAACAACGAAAGACGAAATCGCACGTTCCGTCGGGGGCAAGGGCCAGCCCCTCGAGATCAAGAGAAAGATGGTTAAAGGACGATGAGGGAATGGGCATGGGTGGGTCGGCCAGCTGTGACGTAGGGTACCCAGACTGCGCCGCACGTACACCCACTGAATCAAGGCCCGTGGTCGCCGCGCTACCACGGTCAAAATAAAATAGGGTGTCCGAATAGGACAGCTGGAGCGTCTGTTGAGCAGCGGCGAACGACAGCGGTGTTGTTCCGGAATAGGGTGTCAACGTGAAGTCAATAAATAGCTGCCGGCCCTGGTAGTCGATTGTGCCTCCACTGCAAGCCCAGTTAATTCGTGTGTGGTGAGCGAGACAGAGGAAGGTGGTGCGCACACATTGTAACCTCTATCGGGTTGCACAACAAGTTGTCCGGTGTAGGTCCCACTTGGGCCAGCGGAGAAAGACGACAGCGCCATTGCACTACCGATACCGCCAATCGTGTCGCCTAATTTGGTATAAGACCTTCCTAAGCGGAGCGACGATCACATGACCACAAACCATTCCATTCCGTGGCGTCGGACGGGATGAGCCCGAATGCAACGAGGCCCTGAGTGGCGATAAGTATTTTGTCGACTGGCATCTTGAGGGAACACTCACTTTGTTGACATACGTTTCTCCGTTGAGAATTACGGATGTGGCCTGCGCGGCTCTTCTAGAATTATTGACAGCGAGTGGGAATCCCACTACAGCAGGCGTACCAAAGGCAAGCAAAGACAACGGGAGAACGAGGAACATATTGTTGTGTTCACATTCTCGAATGTATCTGAACTATTTATGTGTCTGTTACGGCCTTCGTTCCATCCCAGCAAATCCGAGTATAACGTTCATGAAACCCACCAGAAGATCACGGGGGGTCGTCTCCTCGTGGGTGGGCCACGCACGTGTGGGGGTAATGCAAGAGACGCCGAGCAAAAGCTACACTACGAGAAGAGCGGGGGGCAACGAGAGGAGAATACGACTATGCGTAACACGTGGGTAGTATCGGAGTTTGCCTTTGAAAGGGCCAAGCCGCACTCACGAACACGGATTGAATATTGGACTTTTGACAGGTCGACCACGTCGCATTCGGGCTTCGGGCTTTATAGCAGCTTGTGCTTTGCAGAACCCACAAGGCGCCGATAACTTTTCATGTGAGTCACGACACGGGGCGCATGGCCACTGGCAGTGTCGTATGATCCTGTCAATGGTTACCATTCGCCGCAATTTTCGCCCACATCATTGCCGTCCACATTACTAGTAAGTTATCGTTCGCATCACAAGGTCACACGGTGTCCCGTACGATCACTAGGCACTCTCATAAGCCACACCCCTCTGCACCAGAATCTCCGTGATCTCCACCGCACGGTCGAAATCCTTCTTGTGATCCTCTGTCACGACGATACCGCTGTCGAACCTCCCACAACCCTGAGGAGCAGAATTCGCCCACGCGAATCCGTCGGCACCCTGCCAAAAAATGCCGATGTTTCGACCATAAATATCGTTCGAAGGCACCTCCTCCGTGGGCAATTTCCGCAGGATGTCTTCTAGCTCTTTGACTATATTGGTAGTGTCATCTGATATCTGGATGCTCTTGGGTTTCGAATCGAGTTGCTGGGCCGTCACCCCACCTGATGGGTATGGGAACTGGGAAGTTAGGAGGATGTGAGGGTTGTCTGGAGGTTTGAACGAAAGGTTATGCACGGCGGAAGGGCGGGGTGGGATGAATCCGCCGAGGATACCTGTGATCGAATGAGAAGGTCACTGAGATGAGATGATGCAAGCGTCCTCGTACCGTGTTGGATGCATAGATCGAATGGTCCGGGTGACATCAGTGTTGAATCGTTGAAGCTTTGAAAGAGGGGGAAGGAAGAGATGAGCCTGATATCGCTTCTTTATATGGGTTTCCTTAGAGTACTCGGTGCGCAGCTACGCAGCACAGCTACACACAACCAGCAAGTTGCTTACTGTACTACATTACAGTAACTCTACAGTTCGTATTTTCTTACCACACCCCCATCGCCCGATATATATATAAACTTTTCAGAGACTCGGAGGGCTCGTGCGGCCTCGATATTCCCGAATACCAGTTCGCTAACATGCAAACCGGTGCCGGCGCGATCAATCACATGGGGAAGTCCATCCTCTCCGCCAATAACAACGCGACCTCCAGGCGCGAATGATACGCACTCTATCGGTGCGCCACCACGTCTCCAGCGCTGACGAACGGCGCCACCACGAACATCAAACAAGACCGCCGTACCATCTGCGCCTCCAAGCGCTATCTCCCGCCCGTCGCCCGACACCGCGATCGCGCGAGCCGCAGCAGCACCCGTCGCCAATTTTGTCGTGGGCGTGGGTGTACTCTCCCGCGCGTCGAGCGATTGCACGCTCCCGTCGGCGAGGGCCACCCAGGCGATTCCGCTCCTATCGCCAGCCGACGCCGCAAGGGCAACAGCAGGCTTTTCCATCGCCCACATCGCCTTCTGCGCACCGGATCGGATGTCCCACGTGCGAAGTGAACCATCCTTGCCGGCTGATAGTAGGGCGTCGTTCGTGCAGGGGAACAATGCTGTTACTGGGCGCGTGTGCCCCCTGAGGGATAGGAGTGGCGTAAGCGCGGGTGATGTACCCGCTGAAGAGACGGGTAAGGGTGTGAGGTGTATGATGAAATCAGAGCCCGCGGAGGCCAGTATCGGATCTGGAGAAGTCCCAGATATGATCTCCAACGCGTTAATGACCGATTTGTGTAGTTTCGTGGAAACGATGGGTTGCATTGCGTGTGTGGTTGGTACAGGATACCGACCGGCGACCGGCGGGGAACGGGGAAGATCGTAGATAGAGACCGTCCCATCGAGTAGGGCTGTTGCAAGAAGACCATCGGAGACGGCAAAGGAAGGGATCTGACGCGGCTGTCACCAGAAGATGAGATTATGAGCATCATCGGCCCCTTGCAAGCTAGCTTGCATCAGTATCACGTACTCACATGTCTCTCGTCCGAGTGTGATGGGTCCGCGTAAACCTCGGTAGGAGATATGAACTCCACCGAGTCGATTCCAAGGCGTGAGCAACGAGCTGTGTACCTAAACTAAGCCGAGTTCAAGACGAAACGATCGATGCCCGCCAAAGTGATCTCTCACCTGCGACGTACGCGTAAGCTCAACACCCCCCACTCCAGTGAGCTCGATGCGATCACGGTCCTGCTCATGAAGGCTTATGGCGACTTTGCCATGAACGGAGGGTTCTCCGTCCTTGTAGCAGGACAGCCAAATGCTCTCCGAGGGAATGATGCCGGCATGGACCTCAGAAAGCACGGTAGTAAAGTCGTCTTGGATAGTTGCTGTAGGCAGCGTTACCGGTGGAGGCACCACTAGTTGAGACATTCTTTGGAGGGGCCTGAGATTCGTGGTGGTCAGATCACAAAGCGCCCACTGCCCAAGGCCAGATCCTCCCCGATCGTCGCGTCCCGTTGGGTGCGACTTTCCGTATCCGCATGCTGTTTATGCCATGGCGCCGACGAATTGCCGTAAAGCTCTGCGATGCGTGACTACTAAGAGTAGCGTACACAACTACGCTAGGCTACTATTCCCTTAGTGCCGCGCCTGTAGACAGCAGAGACATATCCGGTGACCGGTGACGACTCCTATCTTCGCTGAAACCAAAATGCCACCAAACTCGCGCAAGTCCCCGCGACTAGAAAGCGTTTCGGTCACATAGTACTGGAAAATATCAAGATAGATGAACCAGGGTAATGGGAAGTCGGTAATCAAGGGTAACGTCTGTACTAGTAATCAGGACACTGCAGGATAATTACAGCGCCTGCTCTCTGCCGTGCGTCATAAACCGGACAGAAATCAGATGCGGTAGGACATAAAGTACGTAGCATCGAAAAATATCGCATCAGTGCGACCTCGCCCTATGCTCTCCCTTTGTCAGTGACACGCACTCCACTTAACCATGGCCTTACCTCCCATCTACCGGCCAAACAGACGAGAGAACAACATCTTCGACAGCCACAATCCGAATAAGAACGAGAGGACGAAGATCACGATCTTGACAATTCTGACGGTGTTTGGGGACACCGAACGGGCCATTCGGTCGGCAGAGGAGGTAAGGCCAGACGCGATGGAGCCGAATGTATTGGTCTTATCGTATGCAGCAGGTTAGCTATGAGGAAGAAAAACGGGAGGCAGAACGCACTGTGTCATCAAGAATCAGATTCTGACGTTCAACGTCGTCGTGGATGTCAGTGGTCACCTATAACATCTCGCTGGTAAGGTAAAATAAGAGTACGGAATACGAAACTGCCATACGCCACGGAGTGTACGAATCTTGGAGTGAAGCTCATCAAGACGTTGGTCGTTTTGTGCTTCGTAGGTGTCCTCCTGGGATCGAGAGCTAGACATGATGGCGACTGAAACAAAGGGAAGTGCCGACTGCGGGTCAGAGACAGAACCTTATTTCGGGGTTAGGGTCAGGTCGTATCTAACGAGTCTGAATCGTGACATTTCATCTTTTTGATCAAACACTGATGACACTGTAGCCTACTGTACATACAGTCGAGTCCATCAGAATGCATACGATCTGGGCGTAAGTCAGCGCAAGCTACCAGACCGCGCGCGAGTTTCATTCATGCCCGGGGGGCCTCCCAAGTCATCGCCTTCACTGCCATAGTACGCCGAAATATAATCAAACTCGTCTTCCTGGTGCTGTTCCTGCTGTGGTAGAGGTGGAACTGAAACTGGCGCTTGAGCTTGCACAGTCGGCAATGATGATGTCGAACCGAATAAGCCACCAGTTTGTGGTGAGTACGGCGAGCCGCGGAGATCCCGTTTCTTTATTGAGAGTGGGCTCACGTCCGGGGGGCCGGAGAGGATGTCAGAGCTTACGCGCGGCACGGGTCGTCGGAAGGCTGCTGCAGAGATCGTGCGGCCCCCTGGGGGACGAAGTGGGGGCGTCTTGGCTTGAGGTGATGATACGCCCGGGGGTACTGGAAGCGTGCGCTGAGAAATGTTGGGGCTGGGGTTCGCAGGAAGCTCAGGGGGAGTGCGGAACGGTGCGCTGGTGGGGCTAGATAATGTCGGTGACGACGATAGAGGAAGTGAAATGTTTGGTGGTGGGAGGTATGCCTGTTGCGTCGGCGAAGACGGTGCCGAAGGCACGCGTGGAGAAGGGGAGACATTGGTGGGTGACGGTGGTTCCGCAGAGTGTCGGGAGGCAGTGGGCGATACTGGGGAACGATCGTGCGTGCGGGCGAATGGTGATGAGGGGTGAATAACCGAGCCGTTGGACGGCGACGGTGGCGCATGTACCACCGGAGGAATCGAGAGTGGTGCAGGAACAGGAACAGCAGGAACAGGAACAACTGCTTCAGGTGACGCAGTTCTGGGTGGTGCAATAGGCGGACTGTACATAAGAGCGTCCATCTCACGCGAGACTTCACGTGCAGCGGCGGCGTTTAGTGCTCGCTCATCCTCTGGCACCACTTCGGAATAGGGTGGTGTCGGGATAGGGTCGTCTTGTGAGACTGGAGCTTTTGGCGACACAGGCGACTCGTTTCCTTCTTGGGCTAATACCGAGGGCGTTTGTGCGGAATCAGAGAATGGGCCGACTTCAGTGGATGTTGGGGTGGATCCACTAGGTTTCTCGACGGATACAGTTTCGCGCTCGAGGTGTGACCACGGACGTGGCATCTGGATAGGGCGGGAGCCAAAACGTACCCTCTTCTCGCTCTGGGGCGGGTCCATGTACGGCAACTGGACGTCTTCTTCCCCCTCGCCTGCGTTTGGCGGGACATAGGAAGATAGACCGTCGTATGCTCCGGAGTCTGGGCTCCCGTAAAGGCTTGCCCGAGGGGCGACTGGGGCCGCTGCGCCGGGTGGAGGCGCGTGAGGCGATGCGTGGAGCCCGTCTGTGGCTTCGTACATTGGTGCAGGCTCATCTCTCAACAGGGCCTGCTCCACCTCCTCGGCGAAAGTAGAAGAAGTGGGCTGTGAACTATCCTGGGGCCCTGCAATCGCCGGGGCGAAAGACCCTTGCCGCTTTCCCTTGACTGGGAACGTCGCAAAGCGCCCACCGGAGGGGGCAGACGATCCAGTTTGTTGGGACGAACTTGGGAAAGCGTCACTCAGAAGAGAACCGGGGGGTAAAGAAGGTGGCATGTGTGTGGAATGAGAGAAGGTTTGCGAGTAAGGCATGTCTGGCCGGGATGGCAGGGCACCGAGCTCATCGAACGTAGTCGGTGTCGGGCCGTAGCTGCTCCGTTCTATCAGCGAGGCCGTTCCAGATGTATCATAGCTGTGCTGAGAGTGGCGCTATCAGGACCCGTCACCATCACCAGGTAGTACAGCATGGCTCACGATTGTACCAAACAATTTGTCAGAAGACGCCATTGGGGTGAAGTTGGAATCACTATCTTGACGAATGGTAGTTGGGGGGGACTTCACCCGGCTTGACGGAATGGAGGTGTCGAGTAGAACATCGCCGAGTGCGCGCAGCGCATCGGCGACATATGTCTCAGTGCGAGGATGGCCCGTGTAAAACGGACGAGTAGACCCCGGCTCTGTCTCTTGCTGAGGAAGCTCGGTCATAATAAGCTTGCCCTTTTCAGCGACGATCTAGGCGTGCGAATTAGGAGTCGGTAGCAAATAGGCGGGAAATACACACGAGGCCTTTCCGGCAGCATTCTTGCAACCCGCCAAATTTGAGGGCCATCCATTCCCTGGTCGCGGTACGCTTCAAATCTCCTAGCTTTGCTTCTTCGGTCATGATTTCTGAATCGAGTTCACGAATCTCCTCCCGTAGGCGCATAAGCAGTTCGGTTTGTGCCGGTGTGTTCTTATGGCCAGAGTCCAGCTTGCTAAGTTTCCGCTCGGCAGAATCAGCCTTGGAAACCACATTCTTACGGCGGTGCTTCAGGCCATCAAGTTTCTCCTCCTGAGTGCGAACCGTCTTCATATGTTCGCGAATAACCTGCTCATGTGCGGCAAACTGGGTAAGAGACGAAGAGAACTCTAGGAGGATCTTAGTAGAACCTCCGAGCGTATCCTGAGAAACGTTCCAGGGACGATCGGTTGTTCTAGAAGGGACACTCACCGACAGATCGTCTCCCTCGCCGAGACCCCAAGTACGCAGAGCTTCTGATGCTCGGATGAAGTCTGCGCTGAGTTTCGCAAGCCTTCCAATGTAGCGGCATGAGTTACAATGAATGGAAGCGAATGATTTTGTCGGAATTCTTACGAAGTAACTATGGCCTTTTCGGTCGTGATGA
Source organism: Lactarius akahatsu (assembly GCA_021524915.1). NCBI lineage: Eukaryota > Fungi > Basidiomycota > Agaricomycetes > Russulales > Russulaceae > Lactarius > Lactarius akahatsu. The sequence continues at coordinate 61,546 of JAKELL010000261.1, forward strand.
GATCCTGAAGAGGGCGCAAATCTTTATTTCCCGCTAGAGCAGGGATCGTGGAATTATGCGCGAGCTTTGCTGCTGCGGACTTGAACATTGTAGACGGGGATTGAGGAGAGGTGTGGTGCTACCAAGCTATGGTCACTAATTTACACAGCCATATGAGGCGTCGCCACGGTCACCGGGCCGGGTCATTGTTCCTCCCCACGGTCCTCCTCATCCATCTGAACATACTTCGCTTTCTCTATTTACAAAGCAGGCTTGAACGATTTAACAAATTCGAGGGCGAATGTGGGACTGCAAATGCGGGAGCTTCAGTAACCGTTTTCGTTCGGGTCTCTGTGCGAACGGCGTACCTATCCGCAGGGGTCACGGGCAGCTTCTTGTCGACGAGTTTCCCACCCTTGGCAAAAATGAAGTGCCCACGCTTTGTCTTTCCAGTCTTCGGGTCCTTCGCGCCGAGTGCTGCGACGAAGACACGGTCAGGATCGGACAGCAGTGGGTACGGGAATTCCTTCTGCACGCAAGAGGGGATAAGCCCTCTGGGAATAATACAAGGACAGTATTGTCGTGTCCCATACCTTGAGCTGCCACTTTTTCTGATCCTCCGGTTTGTCGTGACTGAGACAATACACGGTGAAATCGTGCTCCGTGAAATCAGGATAGATATCACGAAAACCGCACGCCTGTGTCGTGCAACCCGCTACCTATTCGTTAATGGGGGGCTCTGCGGATCTGAGTAACAAGACACTTACAGGTGTCGGCCTTGGGAATCGAGAAAATGACGACGCCTTTTTCTTCGGTGATTTTGGCTACATCGATATCTTCACCTTGTTCGTTCTTTAGAATGTATGATGGAAGAGTATCCCCAATGTCAATAGGTGCAAGTACTGGGGTCTTAGCAGGTGGGGTGGTTTCCACGACCTCCTGCTAGTATTAGATGAGAGATAGTAATGGCTGTCAGCCTCGCGCACAGTGTCAGTTTTGGCTGTGGTGGCCGTAGTTGCGGCGAGACGTGCGGAACGCCTTGGTTCTGACATTGTAATCGAATGTTGTACGTTGAAGTCGACGGGGCTCGAGTAGAAGGGCGCGTAACTTTAATCGCTGCAATCGCAATCGTATATCAACCGAGTGAGACGCCGCCACCGGACCGGTCAGAGTGAGAGCGACAGTCAGCACACCAGGAATAGTAGAAAAGTACAAAGGCTAGTAAACATTGCACAATAGAACCCAGTAGAGCTGTAGATAGTACAACACAGCACAGATAGCAGTGGACAACATGATGCAACAGGGACGAGTTCCGTTCTAGGACGGGGTAAGGGTCCTACAATGTCATAAATATCTCGGTCCGTCGTAGCGTCGAGGTCCAGTGGTATTCAAGACAGATGTTCAAGCGGCCTGCGACAAAGTGAATATGAGAAACTGAAGTGGCTTCTTCAGAAAAGCGTGGCAATAATTACCTCTGCCGCTGTTGCTGCTGCTGCTTCAGCCTCGGGCTCTTCTGCAATCGTCGGCTCGACTGGGGCCACGGGTTCATCCTTCTTCTCTACCTCGGCCTTCATTTTTTAAAAAAAAATTGAAACTTCGTCAGATAAATGGAGACGGTGATTGGGTCAAGTTCGCAAACCTTTGATGCGGGCTTACGGCTCCCCGCGCGAGACGCAGGTTTCGCAGTGATCTTGGAAGCGGGCTTCGATCCAGCTTCTGGGGGGGCAATTTTAGATGCAGGTTTCTTGGTAGTTCCGGCGACTGCGGCCTTGGAGGCAGGCTTGGATGCTGCCTGAGAGTCAGGTTTGGCCTACTATGCGATTAGCTCGTGATCGAGTACATGGCGAATACACGCACTTTCTTGACGGGAGGTGGGGCGTCTTCTCCGTTCACAGGGGGTGGTGTGTGGTCCGCATCTTTCTCAGCTGCAGTGCGTTTCTTACCACGGGCTGCAGATTTCGGTTTCTCTTCTCAACAACATCGCCCTCATCGTCAGTTGTTTTGGGTTTCCTAGAACGTGGCTTGGCTGGAGCCCTCTTCGGTGGAGGCTCCGGCTTGGCTTGGTCCTTGATGCGGGACGAGCGGCGAGGTTCGCCACTGTCGGCGGTAACAGGAGCTCCTTTACGAGCCATGCAAAATCAGGCGGTGCGACTAAGGGGTGGGGGTTTGGGAGAGAGGCGAGATGGGCTTGTTTAACGCGAAACCTTGAATTGAATCAACGGAACGTCGCGTCACGTGACTATGTCACGGGTTTCCCCTGAAGACGACGGTCAGGGTCAGAACATATCACCACACTAAGTTAGTCAGTACTGGAAGCTTGAAATCCCCATCGTCTTCCGCCATTCAAAGTCTGACTCTATTGTGATATCCTAAATTGGAAGACCGACTCTGGCCCAGTGTTCTCAAACGACTTGTGGCTCCGGCACCCGGCGAAAGGAATTTACCAAGTTCACAAATACAAATGTTCGGAGGTTTACACCAACGACAACGACGGAACTCTTGTAGACATGCCAAAGCATTTTGACATTATCTGAAACTCGGAGATAGCCACTCGACCTGGACAACCACGTCATTGATTCAGACAAAAGAGGACCCCCTGGGGAGTGCCCTTACACGACAGGGCGGGTCCGGCAACACAGCCACTTCGCGGAGGAACACATTCGCTGCCCTTGGTTACTGCGAGTCACTAATTATATGCGTGGGGGCAGTGCAAAGGTAAGGCAGCGGAGAACAGCCTTCGATACGAATATTCCCAAGGTGCTGTGATCTTCACTGTCATCGAACGGATATTCAACCTCGACGTAGGAAATCTAATGGCCTTTGAAGTGGCGACTTCGAACAAGAAAGCCCGTGGAAATGCGGTGTGCGGTATTGTATACATACCAGAAAACATCGCTCCATTCACAATGCCACAGGCACGTGGCTTTCTGGGCGAAGCGCCGGTTTGCACAAAGCAAGGTACTACTTGCAAGCACAGCGTTCAGCCCTCGCTCGGTGTCTGACCTTTAACGACTCATATCAATCAACGGCATCAGCTCGGATACGAGCTTCAGACCTGCAGCGGTACCGATCGAGAGTCGACTCTCAAACGTATCTATCTCCCATACAAGTACAAGTACATCATGAAAACAGCCTCTCTGCGGAGTCATTTCATCAGTATCAAGTCGCGCGTAGTGCATTGACTAACTCCGTCCTAGTTGGTTCTCAGCGCTGTACAGCCTACAATAAGCGAGTAGCTCTGGTCTCCCGACCGCTGGTTTGCCTCGGCCGGTGTTATGTAGTTCGTGGAGACTGATTCATCCTAAGATTGTTAACCATTTATGGAGTTGGCGGTCCATTCTGCTTGCCCCATGTTACGACTTCGTATGGAGCAACTCTGTCTGGTGTTTATTACCCCGGTGCTAGGCAACATATTCCGCAACTTCCGGGTCTTGATGCGAAGATGACTTGGAAATAATTGTGTTCGTGGGTTTCTGCCGATCCTCTCGTCGCTCACATAAATGCCATGGCCACGCGCGGTTTGTAGTAACTGCACTTTCTATCATGCCACCTCCTAACATCATTCTTTACGACGTCCCGTCTGCGACTCCGGAAGCATGGGCCCCCAATATATGGCGAATACGGTATGCGTTTTGGGATAATTCGTTCTCACATTGGATCTCACGTCGCCCTCACCAAGGTTTGTGCTCAACTACAAGCGTTTACCTTACCGCACGGTTTGGGTTGAATGTAACGACGTGGAACGAACTTTGCGTTCCGTTGGTGCCCCACCAGCTTCTATTGGTCGAGATGGCCGGCCTGTATACGCGCTTCCCGCTATCTTAGTGCCTCAGCGACCGTCGGAGCCACCAATAGTTCTTTCCACGGCCAATGTTATCGTCGAATACCTCGAAATGGCTTTCCCTGCAAGACCAATATTCCCGGACGGATCGAAAGCACTTCAGATGGTATTCATACACTATCTGAACGACGTCGTCTTAAAGCCCCTTCTCGCCATTATGATTCCTCTCAGCCACATGCGGCTCCCTGAACACGTGCAAGCTCATTTTCGGGGATCTACCACGTCGGGAATGCCGGGGTACCTTGCACCAGGTCCGCAGCGCGAGCGGGCGTGGCTAGCGGTCAAGGAGAAGTTTGACTTCCTCGCCACGCTGCTCGACAAAAACAACGGTGCCGACGGAGACGGTCTTGTGGCAATGGGCCGTGAGCTCTCGTACGCAGACTTTGCCATTTGTTCCGTGCTTCTTTGGATAGAACGTGTATCACCTCATGATGGATGGACGAGGATGAGACAATGGAGCAACGGACGGTGGATACGACTGTGGGATCGGTGCAAAGATCACATGGACGTACTTTGATTGAAACTTATGATTAGAGCCTCCCCTTTATTTATGTTATTCTAGTGCAGAGTGTTTAAGATATTGTAGCGTAGTGCAGAATTGATTACAGTGATTTCCGTCATCACTGGAGTTTGACGGGGCGTCTCTTCGTTTGCAC
>JAKELL010000262.1:0-65412 GCA_021524915.1 Lactarius akahatsu
CACTTCCATTCGTCTCTTCACGCGTGCTTCGCTTGTCTCTTATCAAGCAAGTCGTCTTCCTCGATTATCGAATTGCCTAGTGGCACGACTTGCCCTAGTGTACGTTCAGATCACGTGCCAGTAAGCGCCGTGTATCCCGTGGTCGGGTCACGTGACCTCGGAGAGATATTTTGCTAAGTCGTGAACGCCCTTTCGTGTCCAAGTCGGACTAACGCCAGTGGTGGCGTAACAGGTGGTCTCTGGTAGCTGCCTCGGTTTGGGTCTCCTACTTCTGCGAGGCGTGCGCGGGTTCTGTCTGCCGATGTATCCATGGCGTTCGGGTCATAACGCGGTGGTGGGAATCTGGGTGGCGCCCACTGCGGGGTGTATCCCCGATTTTGCTGTGGTCGCGGTGGTGGTGCGCTGCGGGGTGTGGTGTTGAGTCCTAGATGGGCACGTAAATGGATGTATTGCTTTTGTCGTCGTAGCGCTGCCTCCTTCCATTCGTTGAAGGTTTGAGGATCGTCCAATTCGTATATTTTTGTAAAAAGGGCTTTCGGAAGACCCGCCGTGAATCGGTCCAGCGTTTGGCGGTCGTTGAGGCGATAGTCAGCCTTCCGTGCTAGTTGTTCAAAGTTGGTGACGTACGAGTCAATATCGTCCCCAATCATTTTGAACCCTTTTGCTAGGGTGGCTTGCGCTTGCTCCTGTTCTAGGACGTTCGAGAAGCGATCGGAAAATCCTGCCGTTAACGTATCCCATAGGAATGGGTCGTATCTGTTGCACCTGTGGTGCAGTTCGTTGTTGAGCCACTGGAGGAATCCGAGCGTCCAATTAGACACTCGTGGTCCTTTGACGAATCCCAGAAACAGTAGGCATCGTCGATAGACGTTGGTCATGATCAGCGCTTCTGAGTTTTGCCCCCAGTAAATGTGCCACTGCGTGAGGAACGACTCGTACTCATCTCGGTTTCCGTCGAATATGCTCGGGGGTTCTCCTACGAGTTTGTCTACTCCGTGTGGTGCTCCCGGAGCGGGTCCTGCAGCTGGTGGTGGCGGCGGTGGTGGTCCTCCTCCGAAGGGATCTCCTCCACCTCCTCCTCCGAATTGGGGTTGCCTACTCCCATGTGGTGGTCTTCCGCCTCCTGGCGGTCCTTGGCCGAAGCTTCCTCCGGGTCTTCTTGGTGGCGCTGGTCCGCCTGCTCCTGGTGGTGGGTCGGGTACGTCCGGTCCTACCGCTCTGAATATGGCTGCGTCATCGGCCATCATGCGGTGTCCGGTTGTAGGGTTGATGGGTCGTAAGTACGCCTCAGCTTCTTCGGTGATTCTTCGTGCTTCCTCGACTGCTGTGTCGACCTTGGTGATTGTTGTGGTGGCCATTTCTGCGGGGGGGTGTATTTCGATGTTTTCTGGTTCGTTTATACGTAGGGACTCAGCTGTTTGTATTATGTCCCCGACCTCTGATTCTTCGTCGTCTGTTTCCTCGTCGCCTCCGCTGGTTTCCGATGGTGCGGGGGTTCTGGGTTCAGAGGTGCTTGGTTCCTCTTCCGGTTGTCCGTCTATGTGTCCCCACTCTGCGCGCGTGGGTAGATTTCTTGAGTCGATGTCGCAGTTGTAGTTCCTTCCTGCGGGTCATACTGTGTTGTAGCGGTTATCTATGGGGTTCCAAGTCATTTCAACCCAGCACAGATGGTCAAAATTGAACTCAACGGGGCGGTACCGGGTTGGGCCCGATGCGAAGTCTATGAAGTATCCTGTTTCTCCTCTGTATTCTCTCCACCTAGCTGCTCCTAGGAATTGTACTGGGATGTTGCGGTCTCCTCTTCGTTCGAGGGAATAGGCTTGAAAGTTTCTCCACTGGTCTCGAGTTGTAAACGCCACGATGGGTAGATCTTGGTCTTAATGTAACGCCACCACTGGCGTTAGTCCGACTTGGACTGCGAAAGGGCGTTTACGACTTAGCGAAATATCCTCTTGAGGTCATGTGACCTGGTCACGGGATACACGGCGCTTATCTGGCACGTGATTCCAATGTACACTAGGGCAAGTCGTGCCACTAGGTATCCTGATCGATAAAGATGACTTGCGCGGAGAGGCAAGTGAAACACGCGTGAACAAAATGAGATGAAAGTGGTGATTGAAGAAGACCAAGATGGCGTATCTTGGTCTTATCGAGCCACTATTTATACATGTATGAGGTAGCTTTAAAGCTCCTCCTGAACCCGTGCGACTAGTAGCGTAAGTAGCTCGAACCCTACTACAGCTATCCTAGGAATGAGTCATGCCCTATTGGCATGTGATTCTACTGTCCCTGCTGACTGATGCGACTGTCCATGACACATTACTACTTACTAACGGGGTCATAACCGTAGGTAAGAGTCCACTTCTCCCGTACCGTGACAGCGATGAAGTGTTTGAGTGCGCCTATGGTGGCACCTTTGGTGCGCAGGCATACCACCCAAGCATACGACGTGAAGTCATCAATGAAACTGACAAAGTACTTGTACTTGTGGTAAGATTCCACTGGGAAACTCTTCAAGTCAGAGTGGACTTTTGCGAAGGGTGCAGAGGCACGTGTTTCAGATGGCAAGTGTGCCTGCGAAGGCATCTTGCCTTGTGCACATCCTGGACACACTGGCACTTCCGTAGGGAAGTCCAGGTCCTTTGGGAAGCCCTTGGTGTGGTTTCTAGCATGGCGAAGCACATCCTTGGAGGGATGGCCGAAGCGCTTGTGCATAAGAGTGTAATCCACTGCATACACAGTGGCGTTTGCACTCACATCTGCGATTACAGACTCCAGCCAGTAGATAGTGTGGCCAGGGTACGTCGGCACACACTGCATTAGTGGTGTCGTGGTGTGTTCTCTGCGCAATACCATAGTCTGCGCGTCCCCATAAATGCGCAGGCCTTGCTGCAGGAACTCGCCCACAGAGAGCAATCTTCCTGTGATTTCAGGGATATAGAAAACGGGGTAGAGGCGCGTAGTATGCTGCCTAGTGTGCCCATTGTGTGTAACTTCGTGCTTAATGAGAACGGTGCCCTTTCCTTTAATGTGGATTGGCTTCGAGGCTGTCTTCACAGGGATAGGCGTCCCGATGTCCTCATAGTCTATGAAGTCTTTCATTGAATAGGTAAAGTGCGAAGATGCACCAGAGTCTAGAAGCCATTTTGCGCTGCCATCGTCTTTTCTCATTCCCTTGCACTTAGCACACTCAGCAGTGTCCACGCCATGTGCGCCACTTTGTGCGCATTTATTTAACGATTCTACACAACCATGTACAGTACTGTACTTAAGCTTCATAGCTAGTTGTGAGACAAGGCGTTCATAAGTGCTGTGAGGCATCAGGAAGAGGGACGGGACAGACCTGAGGTCATTCAGGCCAGCGGCGTCGCAGACCATAGCGTTTAGGTCCCAGTCATCGTTTCCGAGACTGACACAGTCTTCAGCAGACTGGCACTGAGTGTCGGGAGAGGGTGAGCGGGTGAGGAGACCATCTCCTTCGTCCTCATGGTCAGAGGGCTCAGGGGAAGACTTGCTGTGTTTGGAAATGCGCTGGTCATCGTCAGAGTCCTCTGGATTGGGCGCAGTGATGCGCTGCTCAAGAGTCTTGAGGGTGTTGGAGGTGCCAGCCACTCCAATGTCGCGCACAACTTTGCACGCTTTGTTGAGTGTGGCATACGGTCCTACGGTGGCAGAAGGGTGCCTGGTGTGTCCAGGGACAGTGTGCACAGTCTTGCCACTCGGGGCGAAGTGTGCAACCGAAGCTGAGGTTGGGGAAGGCAGGGCAGCCTCACTGGCGAGATGAGAGTGGTCGTGGGTCTCTTGACCTTGCTGCTGCGACTGGGACTTCTTCCCACCGCGCTTGCCACGCTTCTTCTTGCCTTGGGCGTTGCCTTGGCTTTGCCCAGACTGCTGGGTGTTGCCACCACCACTCCCAGAGCCGCCGCCATAGCCAGTGTTGCGCTGCTGTCTGTAGTTGGGGTCGCCACGCTTGCGTTTGACGGCAGAGAGCTTCTGTGCACTCTGCTGCAGCTTCCCTTTGTTCCTCTCAGTCTCCCACTGTCCCATGACGGCTTCGCACACATGCTTGAGGTTAAGATTGGCGAGGTCATAACTGGTGCAGAGGATGGAGACGAGCATCTCCCACTTGGGTGGGAGTGCAGACAGCAAGATCATCACCTGGATGATTTCTGGGATGGCCACACCATTATTAGACAGACGGTGCACTGCAGCCTGCAATTTGTTGATCTGCGGCAAGGGGTGCTTATTAGCATCGATCCTGATAGAAATAGCTTCCTTGAAGTCCTTGAACAGAGCGGTGGGCTGGACGACATCAAAGTGAGTCTTGAGGCGGTTCCAGATCGTATCTGCTTTGTTCAGGGAGGCTACTTCTTCCCTAATGGTGGGATTGATGCGCAGGATAAGGTTGGCGAGGGCTTTTTGATTGCCACTCTTCCAAGTCTTGTGCACAGCACGCTCGGCATCGGTAGGAGGGTTAGAGACTGCAGGTTCAGATTCGTCTCCATTGGCATACTCCCACAAGTCCATGGACATGAGATAAGCTTCCATCGCCTGTGCCCACTCTTGGTAATTAGTGCCATCGAGCACCAGGACCAGAGAAGTGAGGGCGTTCGACATATTATGTTTCTGTGAGGGCAAACCGAGTGTCAGCAACCATGCGACGACCGGGCACATGCAGAAAGTGTTTTAGAACGCTCAGGAAACTCTTAGATTAGTGGCAGCCACTAGGGCGCACACTTGGGCATCGTGCAGCCATGTAGGCGCACTGCACATGGCGCTGCAGCCATTGAGGCGCATTGCCTGGCAAGCCAGAGAGCACACAGTGCACAACTCAATTAAGAGTGTGCTGTCGCTGCCATTGAAGGCGCAGACGGTGCCCCAGGGCCCATAACCTGTGGCGCAGGCATGGGGAGCAACGGTATATTGCGTACTACTTTAGCTTACCTGTGAGGCCTGTACTTTACGACTACTTAGCTGTTCTGAATGAACTAAGTTTATTGGGTGTGTCCTTGGTGTCTTATATACACTTCAGAACACTATATAAATAACTATCTATCATATCTAAAGGCCTAAGGCCACTCAACTGAGTGCAGACGCTGTCCGCGCTCTGATTCGTACTAGCAAGGCCACAGCTCACTGCTGTGGCCAAGCCTGTGGCTCAGCGTTGTGGCGCTCGCCGATTACTCGGCTCGCAGTGCACACACTCACTTGCTCTCACTCAACAGCAGGGACCAGCACTGGGTTACCAGAGGTGGCGGGGGCAGAGTCGTCGTGAATGTGAGGTGTCGAGTCTGGATGATGGCTGGTGGTGTTGCATAGTGGATATGACGATGGCTGCCGCAGAATGATGTCCTCGTCATCAGTAGAGGGGGAGAATCGTGTTGGGGCAGAATCGGCGTCTTGATGCAGAGTAATGTAGATGTTGCAAACCCATTTCAAAAGTTGGAACGCTACGTACATATGGTTGTGACGCTGCGCAAAGAGAACGATCTGATTCCAGAGAGCGCAGAAGTCGTGCTGCAGTTCAGGTGACGTACATTGAATTTGGATGCTGCTTCTGCTAGAACTTTCCAGAGCCCACCGTCCGGCGGACTCGCATCGCATTTCCAGTAAAGGCCAATTTGCTGGCGAGTTATGTGAATCAAGAAAAGACAGGTCACTGTGTGAGGTGTGGCGGAGGACAGATTCTGGGATGCCGAGTTCATTAGAGACGAGAATTAACCAGGAGTTGTTGCGCCGTTGCGAGTATACCGGTAACCATTACTTGTATAGGAAAAATGGTATCGTTGTCGCCGTTGCGGCCCATATCTTTGTGCACAATTCTTCTGAGGACGTCCAGATCCGGACTGGTGATTTCCGCTGGTTCAAGGGCCTTCGCGCAGATAATCGCTCGCCGGTGTCTGACTGACTTGGGAAGCAAATCGGATGAGAAGGTGCGGTCGAGAAGCCCGATCAATGCCGTTGAAAACTTTTCTTTTTGATCTTCGGTAAGACGAAGCAGAGGATGGTCGACTACTGTTGAGTTGCAGAAGCTAAGTAAACCGAAGAAGCGCTCCAGTTCGTAGTCTTCATCCGAACTGTCGAATGTCCACAGAAAGGCGCGAGTATCAATCCCCGATGGTGAGTTCAAAGCAGCCTCCTCGGCTGTCTTCTGCATGCCCCGCACGAGCAGTTTGCGATAACTTTCCTCCAACCCTCTAAAGTGGTGCGAGGCTCTATCATGAACGTAAACCGAAGAGGACTGAAGAACCCCACAGATAACATATGGTGCCCCAATAACAATGGACCACATTAGTGATGTAAGCGGGGTATAGTACGGGCTGTCGTTACAGAAGATCGGCATGAACGTACTGCACCCATACAGAGCCGTGCAAACGCCGACCCGCGACAACACCAACTTGTAAATCGTGAGATTAACATTGCAAAGGAACACAACCAGGCCGGAAAAGAATAGGAAGAGGGAGACATGTAGCAGCGTGGGCAATGTTTCGACTACCCACGGAAGGAGATACCTCTCGACACCTTCGGCGAAGAACGCACGGATCCGCGCTCGCTTGTGCGGACTGCAACGTGGCCGAGTGACCCTGAGGTATCTCCGTGCCCACTGCTGGAGTAACGTCGCGAGCAGAGCACAGGTCAGACTGATCACCAAGCTCAAGAACCAAAACGAGTTTACCCAAACTGCATAGTTTGGTGGGGAGAATGTGGGTGGAGAATTAGGGAGAGGGCTCGAGACATTGAATGGATTTGGGTTGGAAACTGTCTGATAGATATTTGTGAGGTAGAAGTTGGAGGTGTCCTGTGGGTTTGGTCGAATGTCCTGAATAGAAACCGAGATCAACGATGCGACTGCAGCTGAGAATAAACCGGTGATGAGTATTGATGAGTCGGCATATATGAAGCACGGGATCAGACAATAGAGACGCACAAAGATGAGGATCCCATCGGCGTCCGCTTTCCAGTTTTCGGCCATCTTTTTGTCTTCTTCCATCGCCATTTCGAGATACATTGAAAAAATGGGCCCGGACCCATCGACAAAGTTAGACGTTCCCGGTGGTTCCTGAGTCGCCGCCGACTGGGGCGGATACCGACGGTCACCTATGGGGTTAGCAGTGGCAGGTGAGTACATTTAGGATGGAGACAGATGTGAGTGGCACCTCTGCCCCAGCCCATGTTTGACCCGGTCACATTTGCGCCCTCGAGAGCTCGTGACATTGAAGGTTATGGAGTGAGTTGATTATGGAGAGTAAAAGTCTGGGAGGGTGGAACGCGTTGCTGTAAGAGTGACTGCGCTTCGTCGTAAGAAGGCACAATGAGGTGACGGGGTTGGCCGAACCGTAAGCGCTCGTTGCTCAATGTCATATGTCAATTTGCGCCCCCGTAAGTCATTTTTTCGACAACAGCCGCGTCCCAGCCAAAGTCTCCCACCCACGACACGCTCACAGTGACTCTACTCTCCCACAATGTTCTTGTCGAAGCACAGATCTCCCAGCTCATGGGTGCACCGCCAGTGGCATCTCATGGGGCAGGCCCGAATCGGAACGTGGACCTCGTGTCCAATCCAGGCTCATCATCAAGGACGGCCTGATTTCTCTATAGGTAACCTACCACGAAGCGCCCTGTGATTCACACTGGCACTACCCTCCTGCATCGTCCTCGTTCCTCTGGTCTCAGTTCTGTAAGATGCTCGACGCTGCTCTTAATGAGAGACAAAACACTGAAGCTGAGGAGATAGAGATGGCTACCCGGGTCTGCGCAGAGGCTTCCACATCACTTCCAGTAATACTCATCAGTTCGCAGTAGATCAACATGATTGAGACTCCTCATTCACATCTCCCCACTTTTACTCGAGTTAAACATATTTCGCCACGATATTGTACTGCATAATAGGATGGTATACACACATACGCATATCTAAGAGATTGGGGCGCGTTAAACAATGTCGTACCGTCCACGCGAAGGATGTGGGGAATGATCTCCCGTACGCTCGGCACTTGGTTCCCACATTGAAGAACCCGCGATGGCTATGTTTGAGTCGTTGACCGACAGCGGTGACAGGGGTTGTGGTGGAAGATCTAGGGTGGGCAAAGTGTTTGGGTGGATCGACAGATTTATCGAGGGGGTCATAAGTGAGTGTGAAGACGGCAGCGCACCTTTAGGAAGTATATTGTCGAGAATTAGATTAGATGCAACTGAAGATGGCAGGCTTGGACCATCAGAAGGCGCCAAGAGGTCATCGTTGTGCTGGAGGGAAAAGACAGGGGAGGTAGAAGAAAGAGGAGGGGCGGATATGGAAGATTCGGAAGTGGAGTGTGGCGTTGTGGTGGCTAGATCTGATAAGATAAAAGCAATGCGGGGACTTTCAGTGATTGTCTGACGAGCGGCGAGGAAGGTGTCAAGCGGTGAAATATCCGTGAGGTCTTCGCCGATGAGAAGTGGGGGAGGTATGGATGAGGAAAGCTCATCGGGCCCACTCAGGGAAGCAGGAACCAGCGCAGCGGTATCAGTTCGGGCGAAGATTGTAGAGGCAGAGTCATCGTGGGAGTGAGGTGACGAGTCCGGAGAATGGCCAGGGACGTTGCACGCTGGATATGAGGATGGGTCCCAGAGATCCGCGCCTATTGGGGCAGAATCAGTATCTTGATGCAGAGCGATGTAGACGTTTCGAATCGGTTTGAGGATATGGCCCGCCATCCGCCGCTTGTCGTTACTCCGCACTTGGTTCCAGAGAGCACAGAACTCGTGCCGCAGTTCAGGCAATGTATCTTGCACATTGAATTTCGAAGCCGCTTCTAGAACTTTCGAGAACTCGCTATCGGGCCAGCGCCGGTCCCAAAAGCGGCTAAATTGTTGGCGAGTGATGTGAATCAAGACGGCAAGTGACAGACTGTCACCGTGTGTGGCGTAGTACCGGAGGACGAGTTCTTGGGTGCCAAGTACAAGGGAGGCAAGAGTAAACCAAGGTTCATTGCGCTTTTTCACTCTTGCGACAGTCTTGCAGACCGTAGCTACCAATCTGATATCATTTCCCCAATCATTGCCCCATCCACCCATAACCTGTACAATTTCGGCGGTCATCGGGCCATTGTATTGGTATCTAGACAAAATCTTGGTAAGGACACCAGATGCCTCGGGAATGTGCGCGGGATCGAAAGCCTTCGCGCAGATGATGGCCCTCCGGTCTTTGACATGGTCAGGTAGCAAATCTGATGAGAAAGTGACGTCCAACAACCTCATCAATGCCGTCGAAAGCTTCCACTTTTGCTCTCTAGTGAGACGGGGCAGTGGGTCGTTGACGACTTTGGAGCCGCGGAAGCCAGGTAAGCCGGAAAAGAAGCGCTCCAGTTCGTGGTCTTCGTCCAAACTGTCGAATGTCCACATGAAGGCGCGTGTGTCGATCTCCGACGGTGAATTCAGAGCAGTTTCTTCGACCGACTTCTGCATTCCCTGCAAGAGAAATTCGCGACAACTTTCCTCCCAGGATTTAAAGCAATCGTAGGCCTTTTCTGCAAAGCGATCAAGAGAAAAGGGCCCAAAGCAAAGGCACGGATAACAAAAGGCCGTAAAAATAATGAGCCACCGAAGGACCCGGAATGTGGCAAATGATATTCCAGCTACAATGTGCGACGCCGGCAACGAAAGTGGGGTGTGGTATGGACTGTCATGACGAAAGATCGGGATGAACGTGATGCATCCGTACAGAGCAGCGCAAATCCCGATCCACGACACAACCGACTTGAAAATGGTGAGATTAACGTTCCATAGGAACACAGAGATGCCGGCAAAGAACAGGAACAGGGAAACGTGCAGCAGCGTTGGCAGTGCTTCAACTGCCCACGGAACGAGAAATTTCTCGACGCCTTCGAAAAAGAACGCACGGATCCTTGCTCGCTTGTGCAGGCTGTAACGTGGCTGAGTGACCTTGAGGTATCTTCGTGCCCACTGCTGGAGCAACGTCGCGAGTAGAGCACAACTGATACTGATGACCAAGCTCAAGAACAAAAATGTATTCACCCAAACTGCAAAGTTTGGCGGAGAAAATGGGGGCGGAGAAGCAGGGAGGAAACTCGCAATATCGGACCGATTAGGGTCGGCGAGGGTCTGATAGATATTTGCAAGGTAGAAATTGGAAGTGTCTTGAGGGTTCGGTCGAATGTCCTGGATGGACACCGAGATCAAGGACGCGACAGCAGCAGAGAATAAACCGGTCTATGAGGGATGAGTGTGAAATAGTGCATAGCATTGAAAAGTAGGGACGCACAAAGATGAGAATTCCATCGGCGTCCGCTTTCCATCCTTCGACTGTCTTCTTGTCTTCTTCCGTCGCCATTTCAAGATACATGGAGAAAATGGGCCCCGAACCATCGACAAAGTTAGACACCCCCCGTGGCTCTTGAGTCGGTGCGGATTGGGGCGGATACAGGTTGTCATCTATGAGGGTAGTGGCGGGTGAGAACGGTGAGGTTGGAGCTAAGTGGAAGTAAGGTAGTACCTCTGCCCGGGCCTATATCTGCCCCGATCACATTGAAACTCTCGAGAGCTTGGGACATTGAATCAACGACGAAGAGTACAGCGCGGGAGTGACTGCTCCGAGCCAGTTGCAATGAACACGACGATGCACTCGATGCTGTTTGGCCCTGTTGTGCCCAACACGTCCGCAAAACAAACGTCGTGGCAATATCAACATTCACCGAGTATATTTTTTTGAGGACTCAGGTGCCTGTATTTAATTTTTTTCTGCTTCTAGTTGATGGCGGAGTACAGGTCGCCTAGCTCGCAAGCTATACTACGTTGATTAGACCAGATTTCAGGCGAAGAGGCGACTGCAAACCCTGGAACTAGCGATCACTCTCACTCTGAAAACAACTTCCCATCCCATTGACTCCGCCCACCGCCAGATGTCATTCTCTCCACCCACCTCAACCTCGGTTCCCATCCGTTTTCAAACAAAAAATCGGACGAGGATTCAACATCCCTCCGGAGCCGCTCCCAACTGACTTATCTTATTGCGAATGCTTGTCGCCTTCAGCCTCCCCACCACTGCGAGCTACACGATATGTAACGTCGCCGCCTGGTCACCCCCTGCTCTAGTGTTGACGTGACGTTCCCATATAGGGGACTTCTTCATCCTTGTCCATCCAGTGCCCGCACCACGTTAAGCGCATTGGCGTGCTTGGCGACGGTGGTAAGTATACGGTATGGAGCGCACCGCGAAGCAGGAAAAATGCGACATCTACTCGTTCGGAGGGTCTAATCTTTGGTGGCGAGCTGTCTGATCATAGGGTGCGCAGGTATCAACTGCAAGTCGTCATTCGGGGCAGCGCTGCTGGGGCGTGCGCCAGGTTGTGAAGTGTGGGGTACTACACCTTTACCATGGACAGTGTGTGCTCCCTTTAAAATTCGACCAGTATATCCTGAGCTGACTGATACGCAGTTTGTCCCTGAAATAGAAATCACGCCTAACCTGACAGAGCGTGCGCATGTATTCCCGTAGGTGCTAGGCGGTCGTAACGCTCATGGAACTGACGAGTTATGGGTCGAATCTCTGCGTTTACTAGGCATTGTAGCGAGTAATAGACTTCGACCCGAGGGGAGGCGTAGATAGAATTAAATGAATAGAAAACAGGAAACAGGAAACGTGATTGAGACGGAGACGGAGGTTGTTAACGCAGAGGTAATGAATCCCTACAAGTACAATTCAAACACTGTAAGAAAAACCGATTACCATAGTAGTTCTACACACTAGAGGCCAATACAACTCATCCAACTACTTCCGTGAACGAAATCAGAAAGATCTAAGCGTGTTTCGTGTCCACCAGCGACCCAAATATTACACGGCCAATAAAGACCTGTCCTGTGTACTGGTGGGACCCACGTTAAAAGCTCGCCCTCATCACCACGAATCCATCCGTCGTGGTCCATCACACACCGGTCCGTAAAGTAGACCTGTGCGGTAGCTGTCAGGATTTCTGTCATAGCATCCAACAAATGGAACGACTTATCTCCTGATGAGACGATCCGCTGGTCATCTGATGGGGATGCCACAGATCTGATCGAATCTGTCTCTCCAGAAAATGGGCGTGCCTCTGTGTCTCCCATCATGGCTTTCCACACACGAATCGCTCCATCGGAAGAGCCTGAGACGATCCGCTGGCCATCTGGCGAGAATCCCACAGACCAGACCCGCCCCGTGTGCCCATAAAATGGGCCTGCCTCCGCATCTCCCGTCGTGGCGTTCCACACACGAATTGTTCCATCGTCCGAGCCTGAGACGATCCGCTGGCCGTCTGGCGAGAATCCCACAGACCAGACCCAATCCGTGTGTCCAGAAAATGGGCCTGCTTCCGTGTCTCCTGTCATGGCGTTCCACACACGAATTGTTCCATCTTCTGAGCCTGAGACGATCCGCTGGCCGTCTGACGAAAATCCCACAGACAAGACCCATCCCGTGTGCCCGGAAAATGGGCCTGCCTCCGCGTCTCCCGTCGTGGCGTTCCACACACGAATTGTTCCATCTTCCGAGCCTGAGACGATCCGCTGGCCGTCTGGCGAGAATCCCACAGACCGGACCCAATCCGTGTGCCCAGAAAATGAGCCTGCCTCCGCGTCTCCTGTCATGGCGTTCCACACACGAATTGTTCTATCGGAGGAGCCTGAGACAATCCGTTGGCCGTCTGACGAGAATCCCACAGAGAAGACCCGTCCCGTGTGCCCAGAAAATGGGCCTGCCTCCGCGTCTCCCGTTGTGGCGTTCCACACGCGAATTTTTCCATCGGAAGTGCCTGAGACGATCCGCTGGCCATCTGACGAGAATCCCACAGAGAAGACCGGTCCCGTGTGCCCAGAAAATGGGCCTGCCTCCGCGTCTCCAGTCGTGGCGTTCCACACACGAATTGTTCCATCTTTCGAGCCTGAGACGATCCGCTGGCCGTCTGGCGAGAATCCCACAGACCGGACCCAACCTGTGTGCCCAGAAAATGAGCCTGCCTCCGCGTCTCCCGTCGTGGCGTTCCACACGCGAATTGTTCGATCGGAAGAGCCTGAGACGATCCGCTGGCCGTCTGACGAGAATCCCACAGACCGGACCCAGCCCGTGTGCCCAGAAAATGGGCCTGCTTCCGCGTCTCCTGTCATGGCGTTCCATACACGAATTGTTCCATCTTCCGAGCCTGAGACGATCCGCTGGCCGTCTGACGAGAATCCCACAGAGAAGACCCGTCCCGTGTGCCCAGAAAATGAGCCTGCCTCCGCGTCTCCCGTCATGGCGTTCCACACACGAATTGTTCCATCGTCCGAGCCTGAGACGATCCGCTGGCCGTCTGACGAGAATCCCACAGACCGGACCCAATTCGTGTGCCCAGAATATGGGCCTACCCCCGCGTCTCCCGTCATGGCGTTCCACACACGAATTGTTCCATCGGAAGAGCCTGAGACGATCCGCTGGCCGTCTGACGAGAACCCCACAGACCGGACCGAATCCGTGTGCCCATAAAATGGGCCTGCCTCCGCGTCTCCCGTCGTGGCGTTCCACACACGAATTGTTCGGTCGTCCGAGCCTGAGACGATCCGCTGGCCGTCTGACGAGAATCCCACAGAGAAGACCGGTCCCGTGTGCCCAGAAAATGGGCCTGCTTCCGCGTCTCCAGTCGTGGCGTTCCACACACGAATTGTTCCATCTTTCGAGCCTGAGATGATCCGCTGGCCATCCGGCGAGAATCCCACAGACAAGACCCGTCCCGTGTGCCCAGAAAATGAGCCTGCCTCCGCGTCTCCTGTCGTGGCGTTCCACACGCGAATTGTTCCATCGTCCGAGCCTGACACGATCCGCTGGCCATCCGGCGAGAGTGCGATGGAATTGACCAGACCTCCAACATTTGAAATCACCATCTCTGACGACGGCCAATCAGACAATCGCCCACATTCCATCCGCAGGGTACGAGGAAATGAACTGGAATAACGCATAGAAACAAGCGAATTCGTCGGTGCAAATGGTAAGGCAGAAACATAGACATGTGGTGCACTCTTTGCGATCGCCATCCCAAAATGCCGCACAAACACAGAGGCGTCGTTGATGAACAACCTCAATCTCTCTAGCTCTGCTTGAGGAACCTGCTGCAATCAGAGCTGTTAGATGTTTGTCCGCGTCGTCGAATTAACTGTTATACTCACACCTTGACCGGAGGCTATCCATACCCTCAGAGCCAAAAGTGCTGGCGAAGCAAGACCCACATCACTCGTCAAGCTAAGCGCCTCCAGCCAATACAAAAACTTCTCTTCGAAGAAACGTTGAACTTTGCCGAAGAGATCGGTTTCGAAATTAAGGCGTTCCAAATGATCATCCCAAAAACGACAAGCATACGACAGGGAAGGTGGCAGGTGTTTGACAATCCGCGACTCAAGGTCTTCGACATCCTTATTGGCAACGTATGACGATTGGAGATCACAGATGTTAAATTTGAGGTCACTAAGCGCTAGACTGAGACAAGAATCGGCCAATTGGCGGTGGGCGAGACGAAGATCGACATAAAATTTGCCGCTTTTCTCTTTATTGGTCACAAAATCGCGGAATGAGGTATGAAGGGGAACGATGGGAAGCGTATCGTCAGACGAAGTGACGTTACTCAGCAATGAGCCGAGGTGACTGAGCGTTTCAACAACTGAATTGGGAGCGTTGTCGTCGTCGTCGGAGGCGTGTCGTTGCAATGTAGTCAGGGAGCGGATGGAAAGGGGTTCAAAAGCGGCCAGGAGCTGTCCCACCAGAGAGCGAAATAGTGCCTCTTCGTCCTGGAAGTATGCCTCAAGAACCCCTTTGTATAACTCGTTCAGCGGATCTTGTCCACCCAATATTAAGAGCTGGTCGATTCGCTCTGTTTTCCTACGAACGGACTTGGGCTCTCGGATGTACCCACAGGCAACCGCGACCCACTGGAACAAACCCTCTGCCCTTCTTGCCAGTGCCTCGCCATGCTGTTCGAAATCGTCTGAAGCGAGCCTCTTCCGAAGAAAGGCGAGAATATCGTGGTGCGTTGTAGCCCCCAGCGCGTCATCGCCCATGTGTTTGATGATGACCGATTCCGCTTGAAGGAACGCAGGCTCGATGTCACCCTCCGGCCGCGAGGTGATGAGTATACGGAAGTTCGGTGGCAGTTCGGAGAGCCGATTAGCGAGGAATCTGTGTAGCCCATCTTCGCCAATTGTATCCCCACTCTCGTCCAAGGCGTCGATAACAACAAGGATCGGACCGACGATGTGAAGATCCTTAAGAGGGTCCCGGATAAGGCGTTGGAAGAGTGTGCCATAGTCGCGTGTGTCGAGTCGAAGCGAGGTATTGTCCTTTATGACCTCTCCGAGCGCAGTTTTGAACAAAGGATAGCGGTCGGCGAGATTTCGAGCAAGATTCGTGAAGAGATGGTAAGCGTTGGTTCCGGATTGCTCCTTCCGGACAAAGATAAAGGACGAAGTGAGACGGCTCATTTCGTCGAAGCGACGCGCAATCTCATGTGCGATGGACGACTTTCCCGTGCCTGCCTGCCCAAAAAGAACGAGACTGCGCTTGGAAGCGGGATTGTTCACCCAATCAACAATGAAGTCGAGAAAGGCGGTGCGGGTTCCCAAAAGACAGCCCTTGTCTGGTTTGAAGCGCGAGCCTGTCATGTAAGGGATTTCTCGGATACTTGCATCTAGCGCTGAGACGATCATCAGTTTGATAACTCCTAGGTGCTTACAACTACATACCAGCATCAGAGACTTGGCTCGACACCCACTCAAGCTTGGCCGAGATGGTTCCCACATCGTTTAGAATTTGGAACGCAGTTATCTCTGTGGTGATGACGGCTTGATCCAGAAAAGCTCTTCGATTCTCGACAAAGGCGGTGGACAACGCCTCAATTTTTTCTTCCACTCCACCGCTCATACTCTTCATCATCCGCGTCACTGAAAAATGTAAGTTCGAATCGGCCAATCAAATGGGTGAAGAATACGTACAGAATTGCGAGTCGTTGATATACGACTGGATGAAGTCACTGCAAATACAGACATTCCGCAACATGAGAGTTAGAATGTCGGCCTGCTTTGACTTGGGCTTAATGGACTTCAAAGTGTCTTCGTGGTTTGCGAAATCAAACGCATCGTGCATGCTCTTGAGTAAGGTTCGGACATTGTCGTCGCGTTGATACTGTTTTGAGAGTTCCTAGTATCCAGATAATCATTAGTGCTTCCTTCCAACGATACGCAAATAATAGGCGTACCTCGGGGATCACTGAAAGCACCTTATGCGCCATCTGTGCAATCGGATGGAGCTGATGGCGCAAGTCAGCTCAGTCGAGGACAGGCAGAGCGAATACTACACGCACTTCTGCAACTGGGCTCAGAGTATCCATGACCCACTTGATCTTCCCGACGACCCCTTCCCATGTCTTCGATCGGTCGATCGACTTCTCGACTTCATCGGCACGACCGAGATCGATCCGAGCCTTCTCAACAATGGACGTCTCTCCTTGATCCTGTGGCATAAGAGAGCTACTCTGAGCGGGAATGTGATCTGGTGGAGATAAAGGATAATCGAGAGCAGAGGATCGATCAGGCCCCCCGGAATCTGAGGCCGTCGCCTTAGTGGGTTTACTAGGAACTTCTTCGGTGAGAGTGTCGTCTCCTTTGGTCGGTATTTCTGGGGGGTTGTTCAGAGAGGTCCCGTTCGCTGACACGGTGATCGTTAAGTCGAGCGTGACTGGCGGCGTCGATTGCCCGGCTTGTCTGGTGCCGTCACCGAGGGTGACAGAAATGTCTACATGTGAGATATTTCCTTAGTCGTATGAGCGAGAATCTTGTAATGGATAGACGAACTACTCTCGGATTCGTTGGGAATCACCATCTGATGTATTCCGATAAGGATATCACGTTGTGTCAACCGCTTCGCATAAAGACACAGAGTAAGTTGTGAGGACGGCTGTACGAAACTGATAGGAACCTTCAGCCGAAAAATGCGACTGAAAAGAAGAAAGTCGTACAAAGGGTCAAGTCTCTGGTCCCACACCGCTGTCTGTCCGTCAATATGAACGGTTTTCGTCCTCTTCTCGGTTTGCTTCTTAGTCTTCTTCGTTGTCGCCCCATAGGCTATAGTAACGAATAACTCCCTCTTTCTGCCGAAGGTAGTCTTGATATGGGGAATGTTGCGTGCTCGGATAACTATCAAAGAGATTAATTACATATCAAGGCTTTAACGAGTTGGGATTTAAGTACGCACCGGTCACCCCTACACTTATTGGCTGGGATTGGCTTCCTTGAGACTCGGCGATCTGAGTGCTGCCCATAGATGGTCTTTCCGGATCGAGTGCGATTAACGGGAAAGTTACAGATTAAGAGCGATCTACTCACAAATTCGAGATGATTTGCCTGTGCTCCATTTCTGAGAGTGTTTCGTACGTAGAATATACGGATGATCGGGGTTGAGGGTGGGTAGCTTGGTTCGAGCGCCTAGGCGACCACGCTGCGTCGCACGCATCTCGAATGGTCCCACGATTGTCAAGGTCCAGATTGGGCGTGTTGTTTGCACGAGTTGACAATCTTGCCACTCCCCACGCATCAGCGAGCCCCGATTGCCCTTCGACTCTCAGCCCAAACCATGACCTACGTTGGGATATGTGCTAAGTAACTTTCGTTCGCTGCCAAATTCGACATTGTTTTGAGACGCGACACTGTACTGTATTTCTTTAAACTTATGCCAGTGTTGCAACAAGAATTATGCTCTGCCTCTCGTAGGGTACGTCTCATCGAGCAGGCCAGACCGAAATGTGCACCTTAGGTCCAATCGATTCGACTGAAGCTTGTCTGCGAAGACCAGATGTTTCTTGGCGCTGTTCCGTAGAAGAGATAGGTTCCGTCGTATTTGAGGATGTCAAATGTCTAGACGAGGGAACTTCCCGTGGTGCGTGCAAATCTTGACGTTCTCGTCTCACTTGCAACAACCCATTATGTGCCCGCCTATCAACCGTATGACCGATAAATTCTCCAGAAACAAAAGGCATGCAACTGAACTCCTGCCTGTCGTCGCGCCACCGCCTTCAGCGTATTAGAGCTAGGGAGACCGTTCGACACCTCTTCCAAGCTTGATGGCGGCGATCATCTCACGCTCCTCCACATGGCGCGCTCCCGAGTTTCCCGCCGCCAAACCCGCCTTCCTCTCCGCTGGCCGTATAGCGCAGATGACGGATCGGAGCATCGCCGGCGATGCGCTCCACCTCAATGCCACGATGCAGTATTGCCAATTCCGAAGCGTGACTGGGACGATGTGGGCGATAGCGGACATGAACGAACGGGACCTCACAAAGTGCTTCTGCAAGCCTGTGTTTCTACCCGACGGGTGATGCATCGCCTCCTATACTAGAAATCGGCGGAGGCGCTTCGCAACGAAGAAGCGAGCGTGGGGTGAACTTCGTACATTACGGAGTACGTTTGATGGTCGGTTTTAGCCACCTTTGTAAGTAGTCTGGTCACTTGGGGCCCTCGTTTGAAAGCTTATCTGTCGCTCACCCTTGTACAAATTCAGCACATCCATTTCAAGTCAATGGACGTGCGCCTGAGGGTCATCGAAATTATGGTAGGTATTGACGAAAGAGATTGCGGCAGGATTTCGCGAGGTCTGGTGGATGTCATAGGTGAGTCACGAACAAAAAGCCCCCGAAGAAGCGGGATCGCCCGTGAACCTGAGGTTGATGCACGAAGAGAAATGGGGTAGGATAACTTGCGAAGCAAACATGCTATTCACGTCGGTGGCGCAAGTGGGAAGTACCTATCTTAATATTCTTTTGTATGACACGGCTTGGGGTTCTCCCTCTCGAGTTCCTGCTAGCGGAATGCTTCCAGCAGCTAACCATGCACAGAATATCCGATTACCCTTTTGACGCCGCAGCCAAAACTCCGACGCGTATACTGGTATTGGACTGATTCTTCCTACCTGTAACAGCAATCACGCAAGTGATCTGGGCTCGCCAATTTCGCCTACACATCGTTCGCCACCGTATTTGTAATTGCATAATAGGACAGTATAAACAACAGAAGATGATAAACGCGTTGAATAGTACCGTAGTAATATTGAGAAACCGGCAGGAATATATATCCCATCGCGCACGCACATCTAAAGAGATTGAGGGACGCATTGGACGAAGCAATTTCAAGGACGCAATGGACGATTTCATGTACGCTCGGCGTTTAGTTCCTGCAGTGAAGAAACCTTGGAAGAAACTGCGATGTCTATGTCCGAGTCAGGAACCGATGGCAGGAGCAACAGAGACCAGGGTGGAAAATCTAGTTTTTTGCGTAGATTGCTTGGTTTACCGAGTGAAGAGCGTCCTTTCCTTACGCAAACCAGGCCTCGGGCTACCATTGTCATCGACAGCAGCACCCAGATCATGTGCAGACACCGGTTCTGGAGAAACGCCGGGAGTTGTAGTTGTTATTGAGCGACGAGATTCTAGGTAAGACAATGAGAGGCCGGATGAAGTGATGGGCAAAGACAGCGGGGGGGGGGCTGCAAGAAGTATATCGCTGAGAACTGGATTAGAAACTGAAGATGTTGGCGCGTCGGAAGGCGCGGGACGATCGGGCCGGAGGGCGGCAAAGACCGACAGCGGGTGGTAGAGGGAAGAGGTGAGGCAGAGGTGGGAGTTTCGGGAGTGCAGTGGGGGGTCGTTATACCCAAGGTGAAATGTCTGGTGTTGCACCAGCGGTGACTAGATCTGATGAGGTGGCAGGAATGTGGAAGATTTCAATAGTTGGTTGATACGTGGGCTGCAAAGATGCGCACCTGTAGTGTTTGTTGATAAGTGACCTGAGCGCATCTAGCGGCTCAATGGACATGCAGATAACGGACTGCTTTAGATAAGATATATTGGACTTATGTAGATTAGATTATACTGTATATGATCTTTACAATCTCGGACTTTCTTATCTATGACATCACTGTACAATGACATCATAGACTCCTCTGGACTCCCCTTGTATTTCGTCCTTGTACTCTGATCCTTGTTGATATCTTTATTATGATGTCACTATGATATCATGTTCCAGACTTTGCTTGTTCTATACGCCTTGTTCTCCAGAACAGTACACTCCTTTGTCCACTTGTAGAACAATGCGTCTTGTATTTACTGTGACCAGCTGTTACCTGCGTCACTCTGTATTTTTGTATAAGTAGTATAGCTTGTACGCTCCTGGTCCACATCAGTTCTCATCTGTTGTGTGCCAGGTATGTTTCTCTCTCTTGTATAAATCATCAGTTCTCATCTGTTGTGTGCCAGACCTCACATCTGCTTCACTTGCTTGATATTACTCTGTTGCTGCTTCCAGCCACCCTCTGTATCTCACCACAGTCTACTTTGTCACTGTGAGTATAGTCCCTTCATGTGCGCTGTTCATCAGTGTTACGTTTCAGACTGATCGGTGCCTCGGGCCAGGAAGTGGACACTGACATGTCGACTATGACATCGCCGTCAGCAGTATATCGTCATGGACTTGTAGGATCAGTCAGCTGGGTAAGCTCTGGCACATGTGATTGTACGATAACGGATCGGATCTCGGATGACTCGTAGTGACTCATACTAGGATAGCTGTACTAGGGTTCATGGTACTTATGCTATTGGCTAGTTAGTATTCAAGCGGCGCTTTAAAGCCCATGCATATCTGTATAAGTAGAATAGTGCGAAGACCAAGAACGGCATCTTGGTCTTCTTCCAATACTGTAGCGGTATGACAACCTCGCTACGTCAAGCTCAAGTGTAAACTGTAAGTGAACCGTCTGGTGAGCACACCCAAGCTCGGCGCGGAGATAAATCACGCGCTAACGCACAGTCACAGCGGAGTGGACGAATAACTCAGAGTCTTTATGCAAGAACTCAAGACGTCAGTGATCACGCTGTGGTACGCTGAGTGGAGAACCAAGAGGACAAGTTAGATTGGTACAGAGTAAGGAATACAAGGAGATGCGCACCTGAGTGGAGAACCAAGAGGACAAGTTGGTTCCACTCAGGACGCTACAGGAGGGTTTATATACGCGACTGTGACTGAGCTCGAACTGAGTCTAAACACTATTACTAAGTGTACAGTAAGACTCCCTGACTCAGGAGCTGACGCGTCGTGTCTAATAATAGCGCTATCTATTGTGCTGACTGATGCACTTGTCATGGCGCTGACGCGATGCCTTATCTTTGCTGAGTAAAACCTAGTACAGTGCGTAAGCGTAAACTACTAAGCGAAGTCTAGAACTATCTAGAAGGTTCCTTCCTTATCTACCAATCGTGTGAGTCCGTACGTAAATGGAATGTGACCGGATTAGGCTGTCCCGTTAAGGGTGCGACTATCCCAGGGTCACGTGCTCAAAGGTGCACATGATGGCAACATGTGACTAACGATATCTCGTACTTCGGCCCTTTATATCTTCCTCAGATAATTCTGTAAAAATACAGAAAAATAGGGAAAATAATATACGCGTCCATGACATCACCCCCCTTCTTAAGGGTCGACGTCCGCGTTGGCCTCTGTGTACATATGAGATGCTTGCCAAGGCAAGGACGCGTAGATGAGAGCTGCTATTTTTCTAGGTGCGCCCGGATTCAGGGAGTGGAACTCCTTGACTTTGTCCGGGGCGTGCGCTAGGTTTTTAGCTGGCTCCCAAGTGTCCTCGCCTTCACCGTAGCCCTTCCAGCGAACTAGGTACTTAAGAGTACGACCAAAGAGTTTCGAGTCTCTGATGTGGTCTACTTCGTACTCTTCTTCCCCTTCGACTGTGATGGGTTCGGGTGGAGGTGGCATAAGCCCGTTAACTTCGTTTCCCTTGTAAGGGGAGAGGCGGTCTACATGAAATACGTCATGGATCCGTAATGCAGGGGGGAGTGCAAGTTTGTAGTCGACGTCACTTTTGACTTCAGTGACTTCAAATGGGCCTAGTTGTTTTGGACCCAGTTTGGACGACTGCTGGTGTATCTTTATTTGCTTAGCTTGCAGCCAGACTTTGTCCCCGACGTTGAAGACGTATGGCTTATGTCTTTGTTCAACGTCTGTTTGCATTCGCCTTTTACTTAGGCGTAGAGCTGCCTCTGCGTCCTTTCTTGTGGAAACTAGGTGCTGTAGACGCTTATCGAGCGTCGGGATACCAGTAGGCCTACCAGCGGGAATGGTGAAGTCAGGCGTATAGCCGTATAGTAGCTCGAAGGGGGTGTGCCCCGTGGCTGAGTTGAGTCTACTATTGACCACGAATTCCGCTGTAGGGAGCAGGTCTGCCCAATCATCCTTCCTTTTACCAATGAACAAGCGCAAGTAGACTTCTACTTCCTGATTTTTGCGCTCTACCTGTCCATTAGCTTGAGGGTGATAGGCAGTAGTGAGACCTGCGTCTATCCCTAGCCGCTTGTATAGTGCCCGCATGCTCCTTGCAGCAAACTGGGGTCCCCTATCACTGATGATCTTGTTGAGCCGTAATACTTACTATAAGGCTCATTACGTAGGAATGACAGTACGATTAGTTATGCTATACACGTAATTCGGAGTATTTAGTCATATGATATACGTACAGAATCCCCTTAAGGGATTATTCCGAGTCCACCGGTGATTAGACATTAGGCGACACTGAAAACGCGATATTGTGGACGCCTCTACTCATCACTTTTCCCCAAACGGACATGGGTGGACCATAGAGTATATAAATCCTACTATAGGAGCGAGTACCTATACACATCTCTCTCCACCCCACTCTGAGCTTCCTCTGCTTCACTCTAAGCCTCGTCTAAGCTCTCTATTCAGGTAAGGGTCTACCTGTACACTGCGTGCATTGCTGCGCAACAGGTTATGGGCCCTGCCATAAGTCGCTTTGCGCCTTCATTGGCTGCAACGACGGCGGGTTACCTTTAGTACCTGCAGTGGGGTTGTCGCCTTCATTGGCAGACATTAGTCTCCTCCACTATGGGGAGACTATGACAGTATGTCGCCTTTAATGGCAGACATTAGTCTCCTTATAAGGGGAGACTATGCCGGTTTATTTTTTCTGTTATTAGTCGCATACGGTGCTGACTACTCTCTATTCAGAAACCTATTATCAAACATGTCGACTCTTACTACTCTTGTCCCCGTCCTTGACGGCAACAACTATCAAATTTGGGCTAAGCAAATGGAGGCTTTCTTGAAGTCTTCTGCGCTGTGGGATGTAGTGTCTGGGAGGCGTGGTGCCCCCAGCGCTGTAGATGAAGACAAGCCCACTGAAAAGGAGCTTGAAGCGTACAATGCTTGGGCTACTGATGATGATCGTGCCCTTGGCTCGATCGTGCTGCGCCTTTCACCAGCTATTCAACGCCAGGTTGAAAAATATGCGACTTCTCGCTTGGTTTGGGATCATCTCAAGTCCCAGTATGGGGGCGTTAGTGCTGCTAACGTCTACCAGGACTTCAAGCGTGCCATGACATTCCGTCTGGACTACGCCAAGCATCCTGGCCCCCAGATCGATGAGCTTGCAACGATTTACGACCACCTTTCTGCCAACTCCGCCAAAGTACCCGACGGCCTTCAGGCCATGATGCTTCTTTCGAAGCTACCTGCCAAGTGGGAATCATCCCTTGTCCCTATCCTCATGTCGGGCACTACGGCAAAGAAGCTAACTTTGACCGACATCCGTACTGCAGCGGTCAATCAGTGGGAAATCGAGCGTACAAAAGGCCAGTCCTCTAACAAGGAATCGGCCAACAAGTTGTCGGCGGTCAAGCGCAAGCGTAACGACCCCGACTTCCAGCAGCAGCAGCAAGGCTCTTCGGGCCAGCAGAACAAGAAGCGCGGTAATCAACAGCAGCAGCAGCAGCCCCAGCAGCAGGGAGGGAACCATCGCCAGCGTAGTAAACGCGCCGGCAAGAAGTTCAAGAAGCAACATACGCAAGGGCATACGCACATTGCCGATGTTGCAGCGCTCCCAGCGCCAACCTCTACGACTATTGCGCATATCTCGCCTTCTGGGCTCGAGCAGCGCATTTCCTCCGCTCCTCCTGCGAAGAAGCGTGTCCCAGGACACTATAAGACCTTCAATAAGGCTCTGGACGTCACCCAGGCCTTAGAAACTCCTGGTACAGTACAGACAGTAAAGACGCTTGAGCAACGTCTTGGGCAGATGGTCGCGGATTCTCCGTGGACCAAGAACCCGAACACCTTCGCAGAGGACTGGGAAATGTCAGATGAGGATGAGGACCTCCCTACAGGCTGCAGTGCGCCCATTAATTCGCCTCCAGATACTCCTAAACTGACCTTGACCCCTTTAGTCTCGCCTGCTGAACAAGAGGCGCGTAAAGACAAGGGCAAGGAGCCCATTTGCACGGTTGAGCCTATCGAAGAATGCCCAGATAGCCCTACTGCGGTTGAAATAACCAAAATGTGGGAAGGCTTTCATAAGAAGGCGGCAGTACGTGCCCCCTCCCCAGATATTTCTCTGGATTGGGGAAGCGAAGCGGACGATGATGACAACGTCTACAACGACTTCGCTGATACAGTCGGACAAGATGACTTTACTCCCTATGAGGATGGGTTAGTAACTTTCCCTCCCCAAATAAGCGAATCTGACCACCCTACAGTGCTACTGGAGACGGCGCCGACTGGCGCTTCTAGAAATAGTAGTTACAGTGCACTTGTAAATAAATTCGTAAATAGCGCTAATCTATGCGCTCATGGTCTTGATTTCGCTTTATGCTCGAAATGTAAGGGAAAGAAAAGTCAAACAGAGCGAGAACCTACTTGGTTACTTGACTCTGGTGCGTCGGCACACTTTACAAACAATAAACTGGACTTTATAAGTTATACCCCCCTTTCACAAAAGCCTATGGTAAAGACGGCAGCCCATCCTCTTTATATACAAGGCAAAGGCTCAGTCTTACTAAAGCATTCTGTGGAACACAATGGCATTAAAACAGAGCGTATTACACGCATATATCCTGTCTTTCATATACCACAGATGACAACTAAGCTATTGTCCATGGGGGAGTTTCTTCAACAGGGATTGCGCGTTCATGGGGATTCGCAGCATATATCTCTATTCTATAAGGGCAGTACGACGCCCATATTACAAACAAAACCCCTAGCAGATGGTCAGACACTTTACTGGCTTGATGCCGAAGTCACGCAAGTAAAAAATGTACATGAAGCCCATAGTACAATCTATACTGCTGACTACGACATTTGGCATAGACGTCTAGGACACCCTTCGAAGGAAGTACTACGTCGTGCCAAGGATCACACTAAGGGATTTCCTAAGGACCTTAAATATCCTTCTGAGACACCCATATGTCCTGGTTGCGCTCAAGGGAAAATGCCTGCTTCAACGCATAAACCCTCTGAGACGCGTGCTAAGAAGCCTTTTGAAAAGATTCATTCCGATCTTAAGAGCTTCCCAGTTGACTCGTACCACAAATACAAATACTTCATTAGTTTCTTTGACGACTTTTCCTCCTATGCGTGGGTCGTGCTATTACGCACCAAAGCACAGGCCATCAATGCGTTAAGGCAGTTTATTGCCATGGTCAAAAATCAGCATAACGCTACTATTAAACAGTGGATGTCTGACGCTGGAGGAGAATACAAGTCTGATGAGTTTACTAAGGTACTGAAAGATATGGGCATTACTATCCTACAAAGTGCACCGCATACTCCCCAACAAAATGGTCGTGCTGAACGCTTTATGCGTACTTGTATGGATAAGGCTCAGGCTATGCGCCTTGAAGCCTGTCTCCCTCAATCCTGGTGGGAATTTGCGGTCCTACATGCAGTACATTGCTATAATAGGACTCCAATAAGTCGCCTTAATTGGCAGACACCCTATATGAGCTTGCATGGTGAAGCACCTAGTCTTTCACACTTACGAGTGTTTGGATGTGGCGCATATGTGCACATACCAGAAGATCGCAGATCAAACAAACTTGACCCTAAAAGCGAACAAATGATCTATATTGGTCATACTGAGGGCATAAAAGCATATAGATTCATGCGGATCAAAAACAACACAGTGTTCACCAGCACTACTGCATTATTTGATGAGACCGTATACCCTAAGTGCGAAACACAAAGGGTGCGGGGTACAACCCGCATAAATGAGCCAGTAGAGAATCAACCTCCTATGGAGGATGAACCATCACCTACACAGCCCATTCCAAGTGGTTTTGACGATGATATGCCTACTCATCGTCCCCCTAAACAGAGGCAAAATAGGGAGGATGCGCCAGACCGCGACGGCGGATCTGTGGAACCAGAGGAACCAGAAGCGCAACAGCCTCCGCCTCCTGCGCCAGAACCAGCACTACCACGACGGTCTGCGCGCTTGAGGAAAGTACCTACTCGTCCTGGCAACGTCTATGGGGAAGACAGGCACCCCACAAGCATAACTAAAGACGTTGAACGGAGTAGCAAGTGGAAAGAAATGGTTGGAAGACAGCCTGGTCGCTCCAGAGCTGATAGTACACCAGGGCAAAGGCAGATTCCAGGAGGATTTCCTGAGACAAACCCTGACCCTCCACCTGCTGAGAGTGAAGCTCCGCCAGAACCCTCAGAGGATGAAGTAGATGATTTATTGTCACGCCTTGCTCAGGAAGGGGGAGTAAAATTCCTAGATCATCTGCTTGCCAAGGCAGTTCCATCTAATGATCTGGAACCACTGGACACTTCTAATATACGGGAGTGGACCTATAAAGATATAATACGCATGCCTGCAGCACAACAAAAGGAATGGAAGACTGCTTGTCGCGAGGAACTAGAGGCACTTCGCAGACGTAATGTCTTTGAGCTTGTGGAACCCCCTAAAGGGAGGAAAATAATAAAAAATAGATGGGTCTTTGATCAAAAGACTGACGGTCGCAAGAAAGCCCGGCTTGTTGCCAAAGGCTTTTCTCAGGTTGAAGGCATTGACTATGATGAAATATTCTCACCAGTAGTGCGCTTTGAGACTGTCCGGATGATGCTCGCGCTTGCAGCGCTAGAGGATTGGCACATCACTGGACTAGATGTTAAAACTGCCTTCCTATATGGAGAGCTCGATGAAGAGCTATACATGGAACAACCTGAGGGCTTCAAAGCCAAAGGGCATGAAAACAAAGTACTGCGACTAAAACGCGCCATTTATGGACTTAAACAAGCTGCTCTAGCATGGTGGAAAGCGCTGGATAAGTCCATGGCTGCGATGGGCTGTAAAAGGCTACTATCTGACTCAGGACTCTTTACCCATAGAGGAAAGAGTGGTGCCCTTGTAGTGATCATTGTCTATGTTGATGATGTGATCTTTATGGGATCGGACAAAGCCCTTCTAAATGAGCTTAAGAATAGGTTCATGGAGACTTGGGAATGTCGTGACTTAGGTGATGCAAAGGAATTCTTGCGTATGCGCATTCAGCGGAAACATGGAAAAATCTTTTTAGATCAAACCGCTTACTTAGAAAAGGTGCTGCAACGCTTTGGACTCGCAGATGCGAAAGCAACTGCGACTCCACTTCCTGAAGGGTACCAACCTGTACCTAATAATTCACCAGTCAACCCAAGTGTCAGGAGCAAATACCAGCAAGTTATAGGTTCACTCCTATACATAATGCTTGGGACTCGCCCTGACATCGCCTATGCAGTTGTTAAACTATCACAATTCGCTGCAAACCCTTCAGAGGACCATTTAAACAGAGCACTCTATATCTGTCGCTATTTGCTCGGGACTTCTTCATACTCTTTGGTGTATGATGGAAGATCAAATGGAGGCTTAATTGCCTATGCAGACTCTGACTGGGCTTCAAACCCAGATAATAGGCGATCTACCACTGGTTATATGGTTAAACTGGCTAATGGGATATTCAGTTGGAATTCTAGAGCGCAAAAGACAGTCGCATTATCTTCCACTGAAGCTGAATATATGTCGCTGTCGGATACTAGCAGACAATTAGTTTGGATAAAGTCACTCTTTACTGAGCTTGGCATCAAACTAAGCCCAATACCACTCTGCGGTGATAATCAGGGGTCCATCTTTATGGCCTCAAACCCTGTCCAAGAGAAGCGTATTAAACATATTGATATACGCTATCACTACATAAGAGAAGTAGTGAGGGACAAGAAAATAGAACTATTCTTTATAGATGGTTCAGAGAATCCCGCAGATATGTTTACCAAGAACCTAGGGCGTATTAAGTTCGAAAAATTCAGAAGTCAGTTAGGACTTGAGTTTTACTCGTCCAACTAAGTCACAAGGCAACAAACTTGGTCTTGAGACAAGCCTGAAAATTCCATTAATACTATGGAAGGTATATCGAGCGACGCTTGAAGACATTGTCTTCCGCATACATAGATTCTTCTCAACCAGAGAATCACAACATTTCTGCTCATTATACCAAAAAATCAGCCCAATGAACTGTAATAGTTCAAAAGCTGAAATGGGATGGTGAAGAGAACTCGGTCTCGAAACCGCTCTCATGGTTCCGAGATAGACTCCCTTCTAATCATGGCTAGAATATTAATTCGCCTTACACACTTGCTTAGAGCGCTTAGTAGCTGCACTTAGCAAGGGGGAGTGTTGAGCCGTAATACTTACTATAAGGCTCATTACGTAGGAATGACAGTACGATTAGTTATGCTATACACGTAATTCGGAGTATTTAGTCATATGATATACGTACAGAATCCCCTTAAGGGATTATTCCGAGTCCACCGGTGATTAGACATTAGGCGACACTGAAAACGCGATATTGTGGACGCCTCTACTCATCACTTTTCCCCAAACGGACATGGGTGGACCATAGAGTATATAAATCCTACTATAGGAGCGAGTACCTATACACATCTCTCTCCACCCCACTCTGAGCTTCCTCTGCTTCACTCTAAGCCTCGTCTAAGCTCTCTATTCAGGTAAGGGTCTACCTGTACACTGCGTGCATTGCTGCGCAACAGATCTTCTTGGGGATCCCGTGCAAGGGGAAGACTTGCTCGAAGTAGATGGATGCTACCCCATCAGCCGTGATTTGGGACGTAACTGGAAATAGATGGATCTGTTTTGTATAGTGATCCACTATGTTAAGGATCATATCCTTTCCACGTGACATGGGCAGGGGGCCGATTAGATCGACTCCGACTATCTGCCATGGTCCCTCAGGTACTTCTTGTGGCTGAATTATGGCTTTGGGGTGTAGATCTTTGCGGTAGCGTTGGCATTGATCGCATCCTTCTACGTATGAGCTTATGAAGCCTGCCATGCGTGGCCACCAATAGTAGCGGCTGACTAGCTCGATGGTGCCGTTCTTACCAGGGTGACCGGTGGTGATAGAGTCGTGGCATGACTTGACCACGTCTCGTCTTAATGTCCGGTCATTGGGAACATACAGTTTCCCCCTGTGGTAAACTAGGCCGTCATCTTCCTCCCACATCGCTACTCCGTCCATGAGAGCTTTTGGAGCGGTCTTTTGTAAACTTTTAAGACCCTCTATGACCTCTGCTTCTCGAATGGATGCGAGTCTTATGCGATTCCCTAGGGAGTCCACTTCTGGGCGGAAGTGTGCTTGGGCGGCATTGAGGAAGTGCTTAGGTTGTAAAACCTGAACCTGGCGGTTATCCTCGTTGTCTCTGATGTGGTCTCTTGAGAATCTACTTAATGCATCGGCCTGCATAGAGTCTCCCTTTTTGTAAGTGATTTTGAAGGCGAAGCGACTTAAGTACAGTGCCCATCGGGCCTGTCTACGGTTTAAGTCTTTCATGCTTGCCCACCATTCCATATTCTTATGGTCGGTGATCACTTCAAAGGAGATGCCTTCAAGGAAGTGTCTCCAGTCCTCTAGGGCGCGGATTAGGCCGAGCATTTCTCTATCGTAGATTTCGTAGTTGCGTTCTTCTTTGCTCATAGACTGTGAGCGATACGCAACGGGGTGCCAGAGACCATCAGGATACTTCTGAGTGAGTATACCGCCAGTAGCAAATCCTGAAGCGTCGGTTTCGACTCTTGTTGGAAGCTGTGGGTCGTACACTTTGAGAATGGGTTCTCGTACGAAGCTTTCCTTTAAGTGGTCGAAAGCCTTCTGCTGTTCAGAATGCCATTGCCATGGAGTGTCCTTCTTCGTGAGGTCATGCAAGGGTCGGGCGATAGCCGCGAAGTCCTTGATGAATCGACGATAGAAGTTGGCGAACCCAATGAACGCTCTAACCTCTTTGAGCGTTGTGGGTGTGGGCCACTCCCTTACTGCAGCGACCTTGCCAGGGTCCATGTAACGCCACCACTGGCGTTAGTCCGACTTGGACGCGGAAGGGCGTTCACGACTTAGCAGAATATCCTCTCGAGGTCACGTGACCTAATCACGAGATACACGGCGCTTATGGGCACGTGATCTGATCGTACACTAGGGCAAGTCGTGCCACTAGGTAATCCGATGTTTCGCAGAAAGACGACTTGCTCGGACAGAGACAAGCGAGGCACACGTGAGAAGACGAGTAGAGGTGGTGAATTGAAGAAGACCAAGATGGCTTATCTTGGTCTTATCGAGCCACTATTTATACATATGAGAGGGCGCTTTAAAGCTCCTCTTGAAAGCCAAACGACGAGTAGCGTAAGTAGCTCGAACCCTACTACAGCTATTACTAGGAATGAGTCATAATATCTAGCATGTGATACTACGACCGCTGACTGATGCGTTAAGTCCATGACACATTACTACTTACTAAGGGGTCATATCCGTATAGTAAGAGTCCATTTCTCGCGTACCGTGACATCACCCCCTTTTCAGCTGCGACGCCCACGGCGCCGAGTGGGGCCTATCCCTCCAACCCACGCCTCCTGTCTCTCCGTGATTCTATCCAACACATTCGCCATCTCCAGTCGGAACTTGCAGCGGGCCAACTCCGCTTGTACCCCTCCGAGCGCTTGGGCGAGGGCGTGGAGTCGCTGTTCCATCCGCTCAGCTTCGTGTCGGTAGGCGCGGAATCTGATCAACTCAGCTTTCAACCCGACATCCTTCAACTCGTTGACTGCGCGGTCCACTCGATGCTGGTTGCTGTGTCCGCCGACTAGAGGATACAGGTCCTCCGGGGCGTAGTGTGGTTTGCCGGCTTCGCGTACTTGTGGCTCGGCGTAGAGAGGGCGGCTGTATACCTTGTCACTGTCGTCGACGAGGCCTAAGACGAGGGGGTCTGGTCCTGAGACGACCTGGACGAAGGTGGCCTGGCGGGTTACCCCTTGTGCGTCGGTAATGGGGTAATGGACGAAGTCGTCCCCCCGATTGTGTTTGTACCCATGGGGTGCAGCGCGGGACGAGCCGCCGAGGTAGCGCAGGCGGACGGCGGGCAGTGGAGCAGCCTCGGTGTCGATGACGACCCCGGCGCGATATAGCGGACGCCCCGTAGTGTCGCAGGCGTAAGGGGTCTCGCGGGGGTCGTCAGTGTCGGTGGCGGTGATGAGATAGGGCTGCTCAGCTGGGTACCACTCCCGCAGTGTTCCTTCTACCGCCTCGTACACCGCTCTCTCAGTGTCGCGGTATGCTGCCGGCGTCGGATGAGGATGCACGCTCGCCGTGCCGCTGCCGTCGCCAATTGTTGCTGCTTCCATTGATCCGCGGGGGGTCTCCACGGCCGGTTTTTCATCCACTCCTGCCATCGCAGCGTGGCTCGAGTCTTCTTCTTCGGTGTGTCGGGTTGGAATGGGGAGAGGTCGAGGTGAGGAATCTTCACCCCCTCCGAGAGCTGCACGAAGCCGAGTAATCTCGGCTTCCGTGTATGGGGCCGTTGAGAGTCGCTCGCCGACGCCGTTGGTGAGCCAGTAGGTGGCGGGTTGGTCGGGGTCTTCCAGGTCGATGATGGACTGGGCATTGTCAAGGGCAAGGCGGAGCTCTTCGTAGGTGAGGCTGTCGATGAGCCGGGCAGTGAGAGAGGTGGAAGAGGAGGGAGTGGGAAGAGACATTTCTGGGTTGGTGAGGAATCCAGCGTAAGGAGATGGGGGTGACTTAGTGTCGTCTGCTCGGTTTATATGTATCCTAGCTGCGATCGAACTCCGCTCGTACTCCGCTATGGCTTCGTCAGTGAATACGTCATCTTTGTTGACCCACTGGTTCTCCGAGTCGGGGTATCCCTTCCACTTCACGAGGTATTGGAGTTTCTTGCTCCGGCCGAACCGTCTGGAATCTAGAATACGCTCCACTTCATACTCTTCTTCTCCATCCACTAGATCCGGTGGTGGGCGTTGGAAGTTTTCCCCATGCATGGGCGTCTCGCGATAAGGTGTGAGTAGATCGATGTGGAATACAGGGTGGATACTCCACTGTGTGGGAAGTTGAAGTTGATAATTGACTGGCGATAGGACTCGCGTGATTTGGAATGGCCCATGCCGTCGTGCCGCGAGCTTGGCCGTTGGTTGATTGGTTCGGAGGTGCCGTCCTTCTAACCATACTTGGTCTCCCACCTGATACTTGGGCGTGTTTCGGTGTTTGATCCACAAGGATTGTGCCTTGTTGATAAGAGTTTGGGCTTCTTTCCGTGCGTCTCGGAATTGTTGGAGCCGCGTGAGTACCTGTGGGATGGGTGATGGCTTATCGATCCAATCAGCGCGGGGGTCATATCCCATTAGGAGTGAGAACAGGGACTTCCTTGTTGCCTCATGGGGCCAGTTATTGTGCGCGAATTCTGCCATGGGTAGAAATTGCGCCCAATTGTCCTGACGTTCGTTGGCCCAGAACCGGAGGTATTGCTCGAGCCATTGATTGGTGCGTTCCGATTGCCCATCCGTTCGCGGGTGGTATGCCGTGGAGATATTTTGGTAGATGCCAAGGATTCGGCACAGTTCTTGTGTGAATTTTGATGCAAAGCGTGGGTCACGATCGCTAATGATTTTTGCCGGTAGTCCGAATCTTCGAAATACGTGAGTTACGTACAGGGCGGCAGTTTCTTCCGCTGATATCTCCTCGTTGCAGGGGATGAAGATTGACGCCTTGGTGCAGTCGTGATCGGTTACGGTGAGGATGGCGTCATACCCCTGCGATGTCGGCAGTTTAGTGATGAAATCAAGGGCAATGACTTCGAATGGCTTAGCGTCGGGTGTTGGCGTAATGGGTACTAGTGGGGCCCGTGTTGGGCGGTTGTTAACCTTGTGGCGTTGACATTCGGCGCATCCCTGAACGTACTCCGTTATTTGTTTTAGCATGTTCAGGCCACCAGTGACTTCGTTCGATGATTCTCGTCGTTCGCTTGATTCCTGGATGGCCGTATACTGGGGGGTCGTGATGGTTGGCAATGATGGTGCGGATTTCTTTCGGTCCTCCGGTGATTACTCTTGCAGCCTTGGTGGTACCAAACTCCGTCGATTTTCTTGAGCTTGTGTGGGTCCACCCAGGGTCGTAGAGTATCTTCATCTTGTGCGTGGTTTTCCGGTGATTGCGTGATGACGGTTCGTACGAATACTTTCTCAGGCAAGACGACGACTCCTTCGTTGTCCCTTTCTCCTCGGTCGTAATCGGGTCTTCGCGATAGGGCGTCTGCGCGTCCGTTGTTAGTTCCCTTGATGTGGTGGATCTCGAAATCGTATTCCATGAGCTCTAGGACTTCTCGGGCTACTCGGCGACTTATCTTCTGCGGTGTCTTCCAGTGTGTGAGGTTGAGGTGGTCCGAGAAGATTTTGATTTTGTGCGGTGAGCCTGCCAGGAATGGTCTCCAGTGTCGTAGCGCCTTGACAATCGCCAGAAGTTCCAAGTCGTAGATGTCGTAGTTGCGTTCCGCTTCGTTTAGGGTGGCTGAGAAGTATCCGAGGGGGTGTCTTTTCCCATCTTGCTTCTTCTGTAGGAGTACTGCGCCTACCGCATATCCCGATGCGTCTACTTCGAGTTCGAATTGGTCTGTCAGCGTGGGATGCGCGAGTACCGGTTCGCTCGTGACTAGGCGTTTAAGGGTTTGGAAGGCTGTTTCTTCGTCTTTGCCCCATGTCCATTCTGCGTCTTTGCGTGTGAGTTTGTTGAGGGCTCGTGCGTATGTGGCGAAACCGCGAATGAAGAGGCGGTAAAAATTGCAGAAGCCTAGGAAGGAGCGTACGTCGCGTACCTTTGTAGGTGTGGGCCAGTCGCGTATACCAGCAATTTTTACGGGGTCCATACGAGTCACCCCCTTTTCAAGAATTACCCCCAGGTAATCCATTCGCGGTTGGTGAAAGGTGCATTTGGACGGTTTGAAGTATAAGTCGTGGTCTAGTGCTACTTGAAGTACTGCGCAGACGGCATCGATATGTGCTTGAAGGCCTGCGTGTTCGAGCGTTGCGATTCCAATGTCGTCCATGTAGACCCGGATGATCGTTCCCATTGCCGCAAAGACTCGGATTGTATCCCCCAGGATGTCGTTCATCATGTTCTGAAACGTTGCTGGTGAGTTCGTGAGTCCGAAGTACATGACAAGTGGCTCAAAAAGTCCGTATTTCGTCTTGAAGGCTGCTTTGTGCTCATCCCCTACCTTGATGCGTATGTTGTTGTACCCCCATCGGACATCGAGTTTGGTGAATATGTGTCCGTCTCCCAGGTCGTTGATGAGTTCCGACATGAGGGGTAGTGGGTATTGGTTGCGCACCGTGCATGCGTTAATCTTTCGATAGTCTTGTACCGGTCGTAGTTTGCCGTCTTTCTTTTTGATGAAGAAGAATGACGAGGCGTAGGGGGATTTCGATGGTCTGATGTATCCCAGTTTGAGTTGCTCGTCCAGCCACGTGCGTAGTTGCCCGTCTTCGTCTTGAGACATAGGGTAGATCTTGCAGTCGATGCTTGGGGGTGTACCCGGTTTGAAGTCAATTGCATGGTCCCAAGGTCGTGATGGTGGGAATCGGTGGGAGGCTTCCTCGCTGAAGATTTTCGCAAAACGTTGATATGGTTCCGGGAGGGCTTCCACGATGGTGTTCTGGTTAGCTGCGATGGCTAGTTCGGTAGCTGTAGTACGTATCTGGCATTCTTCTTCGAGCTTTTGGACGATGTCTTCGGCTTCGTCTTGAGTCATTGCACCGGCGATGGTGGTTTGCGCTTCCATGGGGTTAATTGACCGAAGCACCACTGGGAGGGCTCCTTCGTGGATGGTGGCGTGCGCCCAACTGATGGTTGGTTCATAGGTGGCTAGCCACGGGTAGCCGAGGACTAAGTCCTCGTTTCCTATGTCGGTAACCAGGAACCTCATAACCTTTGAAACGCCGTTGGTCTGAACGTCTAGGTCGATGAAGTGCGTAATGGACCCAGCTTTATTTTCTGTATTGTCGATATTCCAAATTTTCTTTGGTTTCTCAAGGGTTTGTAACCCGAGGCCCATACGTTTGGCGAACGCGGGTCTTATAAAATTGTCAGTGGCTCCTGAGTCAACGAGCCCTTTGATGTCGGCCATGGAGTAACTTGTGCGAATCGAGACTGGAATTCGAAGCGAACGATAGCGAGTCATGATTACAGAGTTACAATTAACCGCCCTCACCCAGGCCGATGGGTTCAGGCGTCCTGAAAACCCTCTTGGGTCCAGAGATCCTTGAATACGAGGTCCTTGACCTCGTCACTGGCTCCCCTCAGTGTTTCCATCCATCCCTTAGCTTGTTCTTCGGCCGCGGTTTCCGTGCGGCGAGCGGTTGCGGGTTCTTGGTAGTAGTCGGTTTCTGTGCTACGACTTGTACTTGCGCGTGGTTGGAGTGGTTGTCTGGGTTTCCTGGGACGTGTACAATCTCGTGAGAAGTGACCTGGATAGTTGCAGTTGTAGCAGATGACTTCCCGCATGTCTCGGCGTTGCCCGCCCCCTCGGTTTTGTCCGTTCCTTGGAGGAAACGGTGGCCGTGGGCTTCCACGATTTGGATCTCCCACTTCCGCTAGGCGTGCGCGTGTTCTATCCGCCGATGTATCCATGGCGTTCGGATCGTAGCGCGGCGGTGGAAACCTGGGCGGTGCCCATTGCGGGGCGTATCCTCGGTTCTGCTGAGGCCGTGGTGCTGGGGTGTTGCGGGGTGTGGCGGTGAGCCCTAGGCGCGCGCGTAGGTGGATGTATTGTTTTTGCCTGCGTAGTGCTGCTTCCTTCCACTCGTTGAAGGTTTGTGGGTCGTCCAGTTCGTATATTTTGGTGAATAGGGCTCTCGGGAGGCCCGCCGTGAATCGGTCCAGTGTTTGGCGGTCGTTGA
This sequence comes from Lactarius akahatsu, assembly GCA_021524915.1. NCBI lineage: Eukaryota > Fungi > Basidiomycota > Agaricomycetes > Russulales > Russulaceae > Lactarius > Lactarius akahatsu. The sequence continues at coordinate 36,128 of JAKELL010000262.1, forward strand.
GGCGATAGTCAGCCTTCCGCGCCAGTTGTTCGAAATTGGTGACGTACGAGTCAATATCGTCGCCAACCATCTTAAACCCCTTAGCCAGTGTTGCTTGCGCCTGCTCCTGCTCGAGTACGTTCGAGAATCGGTCCGAGAACCCAGCCGTCAGGGTGTCCCATAAGAATGGGTCGTATCGGCTTCGTCCCTGGTGTAGCTCGTTGTTGAGCCACTGGAGAAATCCGAGCGTCCAGTTGGATACTCGGGGACCTTTGATGAAGCCTAAGAACAGCAAGCATCGCCGATAGACGTTGGTCATGATCGGCGCCTCTGAATTTTGTCCCCAGTATATGTGCCACTGCGTGAGGAATGACTCGTACTCATCTCTGTTTCCATCGAATATAGTCGGGGTTTCTCCCACCAACTTGTCTGACGCGTGTGGTGCTCCCAGCGCTGGTCCTACTGCCGGCGGTGGTGGTGGTGGTGGTCCTCCACCAAACGGATCTCCCCCACCTCCTCCTCCAAATTGCGGCTGTCTTCCTCCGCGCGACGGTCTTCCGTCTCCAGGTGGTCCTTGACCAAAGGGTCCTCCGGGTCTTCGGGGTGGTGGAGGTCCTCCTGCGCCCGGTGGTGGGTCGGGGACATCTGGTCCTACCGCTCTGAAGATAGCCGCGTCGTCTGCGGTCATGCGGTGTCCCGTTGTTGGGTTAATGGGGCGTAAGTAGGATTCTGCTTCTTCAGTGATCCTTCTGGCCTCTTCGAGGGCTAGGTCTTCTTGGATGATTGTTGCTGTTGCCATATCTGCGGGTGGGCGTACTTCGATGTTTTCAGGTTCGTTGATGCGTAGGGACTCAGCTGTCTGTATTATTTCTCCTACTTCGGACTCTTCGTTGTCGTCGGTTTCTTCGTCGTCTCCGCTAGTCTCGGATGGTGCGGGGGTTCTTGGTTCGGATGTGCTGGGTTCTTCTTCGGGTTGTCCGTCTATGCGTCCCCACTCTTCACGTGTGGGTAGGTTTCTTGCGTCGATATCGCAGTTGTAGTTTCTTCCTGCGGGTCGTACTGCGTCGTATCGGTTGTCTACGGGGTTCCAAGTAATCTCTACCCAACACAAATTGTCAAAGTTGAACTCAACGGGGCGGTATCGGGTTGGCCCCGATGCGAAGTCCACGAAGTACCCTGTCTCTCCTCGGTATTCTCTCCACCTAGCGGCTCCTAGGAATTGTGTTGGTACGTTGCAGTCTCCTCGTCGTTCGAGGGAATAAGTTTGGAAATTTCTCCACTGATCTCGAGTTGTGAACGCCACGATGAAGGGATCTTGGTCTTAATGTAACGCCACCACTGGCGTTAGTCCGACTTGGACGCGGAAGGGCGTTCACGACTTAGCAGAATATCCTCTCGAGGTCACGTGACCTAATCACGAGATACACGGCGCTTATGGGCACGTGATCTGATCGTACACTAGGGCAAGTCGTGCCACTAGGTAATCCGATGTTTCGCAGAAAGACGACTTGCTCGGACAGAGACAAGCGAGGCACACGTGAGAAGACGAGTAGAGGTGGTGAATTGAAGAAGACCAAGATGGCTTATCTTGGTCTTATCGAGCCACTATTTATACATATGAGAGGGCGCTTTAAAGCTCCTCTTGAAAGCCAAACGACGAGTAGCGTAAGTAGCTCGAACCCTACTACAGCTATTACTAGGAATGAGTCATAATATCTAGCATGTGATACTACGACCGCTGACTGATGCGTTAAGTCCATGACACATTACTACTTACTAAGGGGTCATATCCGTATAGTAAGAGTCCATTTCTCGCGTACCGTGACAGTCCATCTGCACTTCTCCGGGACGGATTATCATTCCCAGGTACTCCATTTCTTGCCTTTCAAAGTCGCATTTCTCTGGTTTGAGATAGAGGTCGTGTTCTTGCAATCTCCTTAGCACCTCGCGTACGATTTTGCGGTGGTGTTCCAGAGAGTTGCTATAGATGAGGATATCATCCATATATACGGCGACCTCTCCTGCTGCGATTAGATCGGCAAAGACGGCGTTCATGAGGGCTTGGAAGGTGGCTGGGCTGTTGGTCATACCGAAGTACATGACCTTTGGCTCGTACAGCCCACGATTGGTGATAATAGCACCCTTCCATTCATCTCCGGGTTTAATCCGGATATTGTGATAGCCCCATCTTACGTCGAACTTGGTGAAGACCTTGGCTCCTTTCAACCGGTTTATAATGTCTGCGGCGAGTGGTAGTGGATAGCGATTCTTAATAGTGATTTTATTAAGACGCCGGTAGTCCTGCACTAGACGGAGTTTGCCGTCCTTTTTCTTTATAAAGAATACTGGTGATGCCATCGGTGATTTAGATGGGATCAGATATCCTTTTGAGATGTGCTCTTGCAGGAATTTGTCGAGTTCCACTTGCTCGCTTGGGGACATGGGATACGTTTTGACTCTCCAGTGTTTAACGGCATCTGGTTCGAGGTCTATGGTGTGATCCCACGGTTGGTGCTCAGGGAGCCTCTGGGATTCCTCCTCAGAGAAAACTTTTGCGAAGTCTCTGTAGTGCTTCGGTACCATCTCTTCGAAGGTTTTCTTGGGTTTGGAGGCGGTGGCTTTCTCGGCGATTTGCTGAGAGTATGTGAAGCCTGCCAAACAGAAAACTTCGTCTTGGACCGTGTCAAGCACTTTCTCCGCAAGGAGACGGCGGCGTTCCATCCGGTTTGCCATGATGCGCGTCACCTCTACCTCCAACTCTGGTTGCGCTGTTTCAGCGGTTGAGTTGAGGCGCATAGTGCCTTCCTGCCAATCTATTTGCGGGTTCCTCTGCCTTAGCCATGGTAGTCCCAGAATGACGTTTTCTGGGCCAAGTGAAGTGACCAAAAAGTCGTAACTTTCTTCACTAGGGCCGACTTTCAGAGAAAGTCTGACTTTATGGGTGATACTACCGGCTTCATTGAGAGTCCCATCTATATTGTATAGAGTGATGGGACTATCAAGGGGAACCTGCAACATCTTGTGGCGGTCAGCGTACTTTTTGTCCAGGAACAACGAGGTTGCCCCAGAGTCTACCATTGCTGCTACTTTTACAGTACGATGACGTCCTTTTAAATATACAGAGATATGAAAATGTGATTTTTTATCTTTTGTTTCGGGAATAATAGTAGAAGACAGTGCTGCATCAGAAATCATCACGTGCGGCATTGCTTCTGAAGAAAGTGGAGCAAAGGGAACACTACTATTGTTCATCTCCGAGGCAGATGTAGATGTAATAGAATCAGGAAAACAAGAGACTGAACTAACACTACTATCTAACTTACAGGCATGAGTCGTATGAATTACAGGAGTTGAGTCCGAAACGAGGCGAGAGCGTAAACATATATTACAACTACATGAAGCCGAGTCATCTACTGTAGAGGGGCCGGTCGCAGCTATACACGACCCCTGATCTAAAAAGCCGCTTTGAACGCATCCAGCTGTTCTTGCTGCTTTTCTATCATTCCCAACAACTTCGCCACGTCTGCCTGGGACGTCTGGGCGGGGGAAGTACTTGTGGCGGCTGCTGCCGCAGTATTGGACGAGGATGGTGGACTAGGGGACTCCGTTGTTGCTGCGGCTTTCGCTTTAGCCGGTTTCCCCATTCTTTTATTTTGGCAGACGTTTGCTCGGTGCCCTGCTCTTTGGCACCAGTTGCAGACGTCGCGTTCGTGGTTTCCATCTTTCTTCGTGTGCTCTTTCGAGCCACACCCGTAACATCTCCCTCTCATCCATACCTGGAACTCGCCCCGAGTTTTGAAGATTTCCTCCTTCGGTTTGCTGCCTTGCTGACGCGTGGCGTCAACTTGCATGGCATCCGGGTTAGAGGTTGTGTGTGGTGATGACGATGAAGATTTTCCTTTCTTCTCGCTCTGGCGTTGGCGCAGTCGTTGGTCGATGACTTGGGCGCTCTGCTTGAGCTCGTCGTATGTGTTGTGGGGCTTGTCGGTGATGGCAAGGAGGTCCTTGATCTCGTCTGTGAGACCGTCATAGAAGCGGGTGCGGAGGTCGACGATGGACCATCCGGTCTGTCCGGAATACTGCTCGAATATGGATGCATATTCGGCAACCGTCTTCTTTCCTTGTTTTGTTTTCTTTAGCTCTTCTCGAGCTATGTCTTGGACATCCAGGGGGCTGAACCTGCGGTTGAACTCTTTGACGAAGTCCGACCAGTTTCCTCCAAAGGGAATTGTCCCTTGGTTGGCGGACTCCAGATATGGGAGTGCCCAGGTTTTAGCGTCCCCTTCCATCAGATTGAGGGCGGCGGCTATCCATCTATGCTCATCCGCGTACCACTTGTTGTCCGCTGTATGCCATGTGTTCATGGCGTCCCCTAGTGATCCTGCCCAGTTATGGAAGGCGGCAAGGAAATGACGGGCATCCGATGAGGAGCCTTTCCCATCCCAAGCTTTGGGGCGGGCCACTATTTCCTTGTTTTTTCGTTTCCTGGGCGAGTGGCGGTTGCCGAGGCTACCTGCGCAGTTAGAGCTGTGACTTGTTGCGCAAGGTTACCAACGGCGATACCGAGGTGATTTATGAGGTCCAGGCAGTCCTGGACGGTGGGAGGGGGGAGTGGTGTGGGTGGTGCGGCGTGAGGGAGGGTGCTTCCGCTTGGTTGTGACATTTCGTCTAGTTTTTTCTGTCTCTCTTCCCTTTCTACTTTCTCCTGGGCCCGACGAAAGTCTTCTAGTAGGATTAACTGTTCGTCTGGGGAGATCTCGTCCCAATCTTGGACGTGAGATATGAATTCTTTTCTCTTTTAGTGGGAGGAGGGAGGGCGAATTTCGAGCGAGCTCCGCTGGGATACTGAGCTTGTGCTAGACGAGCTGTCTGTTTCCCTTTCTTGGGAGCCACGTTCTTCGTCTTCCCTTACGTGGGAGATGAGGGGGTGAGGAGGGGTTTCGAGACGGGGGATGAGGTTTGCAGCGATGGCTATCAACTGCGGGACTGTGAATTCTGTACCGAGGACGGGGATTTCTAGGCCGTAAAGTTCTAGTAATCCGTAACGGTACTCGGGGTCGTGGTAAATTGCCTGCACGTATTGCTCGGCGATGTTACGAGGGGGTAGTTCGAGTTGGAACCCCTGGTAATGGATGTTGACACCGTCTTCGTCAATGAAACTTTCGCCTGACTGGGCGAGTGTGGCTTGGGAGGAGGAGTGGGCGGAGTGGAAGGAGTTTACTGAGGCTGTAGGTGATGGTGAAGCGTACACCGGGGAGGGGATCCGGTCTTGTTCAGACTGGGTGTCCGGGTGCACGTGCAGCGATGCCGAAGCAGAGGCTGTAGTCTGGGGTGGTGTGATGGAAGCCTGTCTCCTCCTGAAGAGACGACGGAGTCGGGTTCGAACGTTCGCAAATATGCGAGGCAGTTTGGAGAGATATGGGGGTGGATTTAGACGACAGGATACAACGAGCGCGAAACGCTAACTCGAGGATGATGAGAGAGATCTGATCAAGCGAGACCAATACACAGTGGTGTTTCACACTGCGCGAGGCTGCGGCGATAACAGAAAACTCAGGAATAGTGTAGGGGAATGTATAGAGCCACAAGGCTGTCTGCCTCAGTCTTCTCAACCTGTTGGCTGCCTCTCACGCCGAAGCGCTCTCAAACTTTTCTGGTTACTACGCGTACAGCTGTCGCAGGCTAGGCCTGGCTGGCTCAACGTCTAACTGCAGCTTATCTGGCGTGGTGACCAGTTCTGCAGCCAGTACCCAGAGGCGTCTACTGATGACCAGATAGACCCAATAAAGGCAAGCACAATCTATGCCGATTTTACGGACACTAGAGTTGTACCATGAATGCACAGATTCTGCGTGCGGAGGTCCCCAGGCAAAGAGTGAGGTGGGTAATACAAAGGACTGATGGTCGTCAACCACCTAGAAGGGAAAGTGATAAAACTGGTGAGCGTAGAGCTCAAGAGAGTGTAAAGGAACTTGTCCTAATGTAGCGGTATGACAACCTCGCTACGTCAAGCTCAAGTGTAAACTGTAAGTGAACCGTCTGGTGAGCACACCCAAGCTCGGCGCGGAGATAAATCACGCGCTAACGCACAGTCACAGCGGAGTGGACGAATAACTCAGAGTCTTTATGCAAGAACTCAAGACGTCAGTGATCACGCTGTGGTACGCTGAGTGGAGAACCAAGAGGACAAGTTAGATTGGTACAGAGTAAGGAATACAAGGAGATGCGCACCTGAGTGGAGAACCAAGAGGACAAGTTGGTTCCACTCAGGACGCTACAGGAGGGTTTATATACGCGACTGTGACTGAGCTCGAACTGAGTCTAAACACTATTACTAAGTGTACAGTAAGACTCCCTGACTCAGGAGCTGACGCGTCGTGTCTAATAATAGCGCTATCTATTGTGCTGACTGATGCACTTGTCATGGCGCTGACGCGATGCCTTATCTTTGCTGAGTAAAACCTAGTACAGTGCGTAAGCGTAAACTACTAAGCGAAGTCTAGAACTATCTAGAAGGTTCCTTCCTTATCTACCAATCGTGTGAGTCCGTACGTAAATGGAATGTGACCGGATTAGGCTGTCCCGTTAAGGGTGCGACTATCCCAGGGTCACGTGCTCAAAGGTGCACATGATGGCAACATGTGACTAACGATATCTCGTACTTCGGCCCTTTATATCTTCCTCAGATAATTCCGTAAAAATACAGAAAAATAGGGAAAATAATATACGCGTCCATGACAAATACCACTACCATCTACTCATCTTTACTAAGAGGCTTTCCCCTCTTAAGTGAGTCGTCTGGCATATCCCCTTAGACCAGGGATCCCCGTGACTTATTTCCTGTCCCTTCGTGGATCAGTGGACCTCCCTCCAGACGTTGCAGCCTATCAAGTACATCTGTATCGCAACGAACGTGTGGCCACCCCGTACCACTCCTTCTTCATACTCGACAGCACCTCTTGGGCCAACGCCAAATACATCGACAGGATCCCTCCAGGAGTCATTCAACTAGAAGACCTTCACGCTTACTTCGGGAGAGACGAGAGCCTTCAGCCTCATCCCGCCTTCTATCCAGAGACCTTTGCTAACCGCAACTTCCGACTCTCAAGGATTGCCACTAAGCAAGAAGCCTAAGTCAGGCAAGCGTCCGTGGTAGACGTTACATTAAGACCAAGATCCCACTGTGGCCAATCCTACAAGAACAACCAAAGACTTCTGGGTTCCCTTCCAGCCCTACTACATCGACAGGAGAGGAGATTGCAACATCCCAAAAAGATACCTAGAAAATGCATTTTGGAAAGAAGACGAAGAAAACCCGGGATACTTCACCTACTACGTCAACCGACAGGGACAATCCCAACTTATCCCCGTAGAATTCAACTTCGACAACCTCTGCTGGGTCGAAATCCACTGGAGTGACACACACAACAAGTACCAAGTCACCAGACCCGCAAGCTCAAGCCTCAGCCTCGACATCCTCCAATCCAACATCACCACTAGAGATCAGTGGGGACCAATCGACGGAGATGAAGAAGAGCCAGTCTGTTCACCAACACCTAAGACCCCAGCACCATCCCCATCCATCACAAGCAACCCGGAAGAGATCCACATCATCAGAAACCAAGAGGAGGAGGAGCACCTCGAACAAATCGCTAAGTCCATCCCTACAGACATGTCCACCACCACTACATTGACAATGGTGCAAGCCAGAACCGCAATATTCGGAAAATCCCCCGACGAAGGAGGAGGAGGAGGAGGAGGAGCACCACCAGGAGGAGACCCAGATGACAACCCTCACGACAACGGACAGGCAAGTGTACCTGCATTCACCATGCCCGACACAGACAAGTTCCTAGGAAAGGAACCCAAGATATTCACGGGCAACCGTGATGAAGCAGAAGCATTCCTTTCCCAGTGGAACCAATTCGCGGGAGTCAATGCCACCAACAGGAGCCTCAAAGTCCCTTACATCAAAGCAATGATGTTCTTAACCTACATCCAGGGACCGCTCGTCGACGAATGGGTGACAGAAACCACCAAGTGGCTCGATGCCCAAACCAACAAGAACAACCCATGGCTCTGGGCAGGGGTAGAACTTGCATTCTTAAAGGCCAATTCCGCGACAACCTAGAGAAGGATCGCACACGAGAGGTTCAAAATGATCAACGAGGATATTGACAGCTACGTCACTAAATTCGAAAAGCTGGTCCGACAGGCTGACTACCGGTTGGACAAACCACTAGTCCTCGACAAATTCACGTGAGGTGTCCCCATCAAGCTGTACCAGAACGCCTATCAATTCCATAACCCACGCAGCTACTCTCAATGGAAGAGCGCGCTCATCGAGCAGCAGAAATGATACCTGCATATGAGGGCCAGGTCGGATGGATTTGGGAGGCAACCACAGGTGTCACGATCCACCGATCGTGCCATCGATTATCTCAGAAAGTTCTTGATGTCTCGATTCTTGCCTCACGTTTCAGATTCAGCTTCTCATTCCATCCGAAGATTCTTGACTGCGCATGGATCACGCAATCATCGTGACAGACTGACGTGCTCGATCTATATTTTGCTCTGCACTTACGCGTCCCCAGAAAACAGTAAGAAAGCACAGAAAAATAGGATTCTTGTAGGATACTTAAGGAGCCAGTAGTTTACCTTGTATTCTTCATTCTAGTCTTGTCCCTTGTCTTGCAATCTAGTTCCATTCTCTTGCCCTTTGCTGAAGGACAAGTAGTCTTACACTTAGGCTCTGCCAAGCTATATTGGCAGCACTTCTCTTGGTGGCTCAAGAAGGCTTTGTCTAGCTAGTAATGGACAACACTCCGCTTGGTGGCTCAAGCGTATCCCCGAGGGTATCGAGCCCCTCCCCATTGTACGCAACCTGGTATTGAGCCTGGGCCCTGCGCGAAGACCTGGTAGTCCCCTTTACGACAAAGTGGTAGCATCGTGGACGCAAGCCCACCTCTTGGATCGTGAAAACAGGCCATGCCACGCCCTCGCCCAAACCAACCTCTTCGATTCCAAGCCCCGCAAAGACAAGGAACTCAACAAGGGTGGCAACAGTACTGAAACCACCCTGATGCAATGGATACCACCCCAGGAAGAGTCCGAGCACGAGTCGCCGAAATAGGCGACGTCAACCACAACCACCCAGAAAACCCAAGGGACTGGACCCCCGGAAGACCCCCATTCCCACCAAGAGCTGGATTCATGCAATGCAGAGGAGGAGGACGCGGAGTCCTAAACATCAGGGACGTAACTTGTTTTAACTGCAACCAGAAAGGACACTTAGCACGAGACTGTCGCCAGCCCAGAAGGACTAATGGACAAAGTGCTTACATTGAAGAAATGCCCATCACATCTCAAAGTATGGCAGAAGGAACCCTTATCGACTTTGAAGAGCCTGTCCAAGCCAACACCGCAGACGCCGATCCCCAGATAGATGATATCATGGGTTGCATCGCGGCCCTACCTGAAGAAAAGAAGGAGGTGTTCGTAAGGGATATGGCAGGGAGGCAGAATTTTCAAAGCGCCTGAACCCAACGGCCTGGGTGAGGGCTTCAAATTGTAACTCGTCATTTATTACGCACTATCAATCTATGCACGTCCCAGTTTTGATCCGCACGAGTTACTACATGGCCGAAAAGAAAGCATTGGTGGACTCTGGAGCCACCCACAACTTCATACACCCAGATTTTGTAAAGAAGATGGGGTTGGGAACCAAGGAACTACCCAACCCTCAAAATATCTGGAACATAGATGGGACGCACAACAAAGGAGGGAAAATCACTCATTGTGTCAATCTAAATATACAAACTGATGGAAAACTTAAAACCATTCAGTTCCTTATCACCAACGTAGGAGGAGAAGATCTTATTTTGGGGTACCCCTGGCTAGCAATGTTTCAACCACACATACAATGGGCCACTGCTACCATGGACACCAAACAGTACCCAATCATCATACGCACCATCAACCCCAACAAAACCCCGAACCTGGCCACTATCCAAGCGGAAATTCGAGGTATCGTCACAAGGATACAAGACGAAGAATGGGAACAGGCCTTCAGAGAACTGGAAGAGGAAATGAACCCGATATACGGATGAACAATGGCAACAGAATTAGCAATCTCGTCAGGTCAGCTACGAAAAGGCAGAGGGACATTTGGATAGGGGGAAATACTTCAACCGGCCCATGGGAGTTACCTGCGCTCTTTCAAGTTCGTCTGAACTGTAAGGTGCCTGAGTGACCTCGATGTACCCTTTGAGCACAGGTTAGACTTTGGTGACCAAGTTGATGAGTCAATGATGACCCGACTCCCGAACGAGAGAAAATTCATTAAGTCACAGTCCAGATCAAGGTCCAGATGACATACTGTATCTAGTCTAAGGAGGGGAGAGTATAGGTACTAGACTTGACGGTGTGGAAGAGACAGGAACAAGTCTCTGTTGAGCTGTAATACTTACTATAAGGCTCATTACGTAGGAATGACAGTACGATTAGTTATGCTATACACGTAATTCGGAGTATTTAGTCATATGATATACGTACAGAATCCCCTTAAGGGATTATTCCGAGTCCACCGGTGATTAGACATTAGGCGACACTGAAAACGCGATATTGTGGACGCCTCTACTCATCACTTTTCCCCAAACGGACATGGGTGGACCATAGAGTATATAAATCCTACTATAGGAGCGAGTACCTATACACATCTCTCTCCACCCCACTCTGAGCTTCCTCTGCTTCACTCTAAGCCTCGTCTAAGCTCTCTATTCAGGTAAGGGTCTACCTGTACACTGCGTGCATTGCTGCGCAACAGTCTCTTTGCAAGTCACTGCCTTGCTCAGGCTCTCCGTCTAGGTTCAGTATGGCATTGGGAGGGAAGGAGGCCAGTGCATGTGAGGCAGTGGCGAGGAAGTAAGTAAGCTGGCAGACTGCACAGAGATTGGGCTGAAGCACGAAGTGCTTCTCAATCAGGGTCTCATTTCTGATGTGAGGTCACAATGGGTGGGTGGGCCCGGAGCAAGCTGATGAGGGTCGGAAAATGGGAGGCCTCATCGCCTATCCGTTGGCAATTACTGGGCGTGGTGGGTGGGTGAAATAAAAGTGTTCTGGTTCCTTGAACCAGTCGGGAGCCTGAGAGGACGGAGGCCCGGGGTAGCACAAAAGAGAGGATGCGAGCATGTGCTGCCTCGACTTGAAAGACTACACTCTTTGCTGGTGCTCCTTCGTCCATCCAATATACTGATGTGACTAGTGTTGCCGTGAGTTATATATATATTAGAGTCCACACCAGTGTGAACTCTAACTCGGACCGAACTTTCGCAACTCGACTTGACTTGAACCCTCGAGTCCACACTGGTGCAACTCGGGAGTTGTCTCCAAAAACGCGCTGCAGATATTTCCTTTGTCGTATTCTTGATCCACCTCTATCTCCACTACCAAAATAACAACCTCATGTGGTTTGTACCAAAATAATGAGTGCATACATTGTATTAACAGAGACTCAGAGCCCTGCAAATGAAAAACTATAGCGTGTTCTGTGAAATTTCTCTCATTTTCAGCTGTTTCCATTGGAATGTCATCACATGACTCACTGCGCTGTTGCTGTCCCCCGCCCCGCTCTTCCTCCTTGCTTCTTCCACCTGTCGCTCTGAATCTTGCCACACACACACAGTCTCTTTCTCTCTCTCCCTGTTGCTCTGTTTCCACCGTCACCATATGCCACTCATTCTGTACCCTCTTACATTACTGGCTCGCTTCCCATTTGTGTAAATCCTTCTCTATGTAGAAGAGATAAGCGCAGAAGGAACTGTGGCCCTGTACGTGTCACATGTTTTCCCCAGATTCGGACTACCAGCGCACATCATCAGCGATTGAGACCCTAGATTTGCATCAAAGTTCACCAGCAAACTATGCCGAATACTCAGAATCGAACAAAACATCTCCACGGCATACCACCCCAGAACTGATGGCCAATCAGAAAGAACCAACCAGTGGCTAGAACAATATCTGAGATTCTGGGTCAACGAGCGGCAAGACGACTGGACGCGATACCTACCTATGGCAGAATTTACGCACAACAACTGGCCAAACGAGTCCACTAAGGAGTCCCCTTTCAACGTCCTCATGGGCTATAACCCGCGCGCTGATTGGACCGATTGACCCTCTCCTATCCCACAAGTGGCGCTACAGGCGCAACAGTTCAAAGAAGCTAGAAGCGCGCCCAGGAATTGATGATCAAAGCACAGCAGGGGTGGATCAAACACAAAGACACCCCAAAATACCAAATCAGGGACCTTGTATGGCTTGATGGGCGCCACCTACACACCAACAAGCCAACCGCGAAACTTGTGCCAAGAAGACATGGGCCTTTCCCAATCGTCCAGGTGATATCCGCAGTCAACTACCACCTAGAACTTCCCACACAGTGGAGCATCCACCCAGTATTTCACATGGACCTCCTAACTCCATACAATGAAACTCCCACACATGGGCCCAATTATCAGCGCCCACCACCGGATCTGATTGATGGAGAAGAGGAATACGAGGTCGAGAAAATTCTAGACTCTCGGCGGTTCGGCAGAACCAGGAAACTGCAGTATTTGGTCAAATGGCGCGGATACCCGGACTCGGACAACCAGTGGGTCGCCAAGGATGACGTGTTTGCTGATGAAGCAATTCAGGAATTCAAACGTTCAAACCCTGCCAGAGAAGCACATATAAGTGCAGGGAAAATCCAAGAGACGTCCCCATCCCTCTCTCCTCCTCTCACACATACTCATGTCCTCTCCTCGAGTTCAAGTTCACTATGTCCTTGACGACCTGCTCCCAGTATCCATCCAGCCTACCCTCATCGTTCAAGACGCGCCACCATCACCCCTGTCGCTTCCCCAGTCCATTCACGATGGAGGAAGTCATCCACCAACCCCCATACCATCCCTTCTTCCTTTGCCAACCCCTACCAGAGTTGGTACAAGAGATCCTTCGCCGACCAACATGTCGATGACAGCTCAACCCGATACGAACCCGACTATGGTTCAAGAGGACCAGGACTTTGACCGGTACTTATCAGAGGAACATTGCCCTCTACACCAACACCTCACTTACGGGAACCACCTCACTACCACGCACAACGAAACCCCGCTGCTATGCACCACAGACAGGGAACCCATCCGTATGCTGGAAGCTACTCGACCCAAGGTCCGCCTCTATCGTGCAGAAGAACACAGCCTGGTTTCCCGACGCCAAGTGGAGACTCCTCCACCCCTCGGGTTCCAACACAACAGGGGAGTACATTATATCCCTTTCCAGATCTGAGATGCTCAAGACTGGCTGCACCCAGCTCAGTATACGCAGCTCATCCTTACGGCGGACCCTTTCGTCCTCACCTACAGGAGAGGCAGCGACCAGCAATACAGCAAACTGGTGCACGCCGCCCTGGACTACGAGTACCCACGCGACAACGACTACTGCGACGACGACCTGGTCTTTTTAGATCAGCGCAGCATCATGAGGGAGTCGGTGGATCGGGCCCTCACGGGCATCAAAGACCTCACACTAACGGCGGAGGTCCACCACTACCACTGCGTCCAGGCAGGTGTCGAAGCCAAGGAGGCGGAGTTAGCCAGGATAACGGACGAACTGGGAAAGATCGTCCAAGTGAGACGGGAGTGCGTGCTCCACCTGCAGCACGCCAACACAATAACCCGCATCGAGGCGGAGCGGGATTCGTACTGCCTGGGACTGGAGGAGGGACAGCGAGTTGCGGCACAGAGGGAGGCTACCCAGTGGGGTCGAGCTGGGGCTTGACCATAAGAAGGGGGTGATGTTACATTTCGGACTGATTGGTGCCTCGGGCTGGGAAGTGGACACTGACGCATCGACTATGACATCGCCGTCAGCAGTATATCGTCATGGACTTGTAGGATCAGTCAGCTGGGTAAGCTCTGGCACATGTGATTGTACGATAACGGATCGGATCTCGGATGACTCGTAGTGACTCATACTAGGATAGCTGTACTAGGGTTCACAGTACTTACGCTATTGGCTAGTTAGTATTCAAGCAGTGCTTTAAAGCCCACGTGTATCTGTATAAGTAGAATAGTGTGAAGACCAAGAACGGCATCTTGGTCTTCTTCCAATACCACTACCATCTACTCGTCTTTACTAAGAGGCTTTCCCCTCTTAAGTGAGTCATCTGGCATATCCCCTTTTTCACGATCCAAGAGGTGGGCTCACGTCTGCGACGCTACCACTTTGTCGTAAGGGGGACTACCGGGGGATCGTGCAGGGCCTGGGCTTGATACCGGGTTGCGTACAACAGGGAGGGGCTCTATACCCTCGGAGATGCGCTTGAGCCACCAAGCGGAGTGTTTTCTATTACTAGCTAGACAAAGCCTTCTTGAGCCACCAAGAGAAGTGCTGCCAATATAGCTTGGCAGAGCCTAAGTGTAAGACTACTTGTCCTTCAGCAAAGGGCAAGAGAATGGAACTAGATTGCAAGACAAGGGACAAGACTAGAACGGAGAATACAGACAGTACTACAGGCTTCTTAAATATCTTACAGAAAACCCATATTTCTGTGCTTTTCTACTATTTTCCTGGGGACGTGTAAGCGAGGTAGACTGCGCACGTCAGTCTGTCGTGACAATTGCGCGATTCATGCGCAGTTGAGATTCTTTGAAAGGAAACGAGAAGCAGAAACTTGAATGTAACGCCACCACTGGCGTTAGTCCGACTTGGACACGAAAGGGCGTTCACGACTTAGCAGAATATCTCTTCAAGGTCACGTGACCTGTCTCCGAGACACACGGCGCTTGCGGGCACGTGATCTGAGCGTACACTAGGGCAGGTCGTGCCACTAGGTAGTCCGATGATTGATAAAGACGACTTGCTCGGAGAGAGACAAGCGAAGCACACGTAAAGAGACAGATGAGAGTGGTGAATTGAAGAAGACCAAGATGGCGTATCTTGGTCTTATCGAGCCACTATTTGTACATGTACGAGGATGCTTTAAAGCTCCTCTCCAATCCGAGACAACGAGTAGCGTAAGTAGCTCGAACCCTACTACTGCTATCCTAGGAATGAGTCATAATATCGTTTACATGTGATACTACGACTTGCTGACTGATGATGAAGTCCATGACACATTACTACTTACTAACGTGGTCACATTCGTAAGTAAGAGTCCGTTCTCGCGATCGTGACATCACCCCCTTTTCAGCTGCGACGCCCGCGGCGCCGAGTGGGCCCAATGCCACCAACCCAGGCTTCCTGCCTCTCCGTGATCCTGTCTAGTACGTTCGCCATTTCCAGCCTGAACTTACATCGGGCCAACTCCGACTGCACCCCACCGAGCGCCTGGGCAAGGGCGTGGAGACGCTGTTCCATCCTCTCCGCCTCGTGCTTGTAGGCCCGGAAGCAAGTTACCTCCGCCTTCACTCCTACATCCCTCAGCTCGTTGATGGCGCGGTCGGTGCGGTGCTGGTTACTATGACCCCCTACGAGGGCGTATAGGTCCTCGGGGGCGTAATGGGGCTTACCGGCTTCTCTGACCTGGGGTTCGGCATAGAGGGGGCGACTGTAAACTTTGTCGCTGTCGTCCACAAGCCCCAGGACGATGGGGTCAGGCCCGGCGATAACTTGAACGAAGGTGGCTTGACGCGTCACCCCTTGTGCGTTGGTGATGGGGTAGTGGACGAAATCGTCCCCCCGATTGTGTTTGTATCCGTGGGGTGCGGTGCGCGCCGTTCCTCCCAAGTACCGGAGACGGACCGCGGGCAGGGTGGAGTCTTCGGTGTCGACCACCACCCCGCCGCGGTATATGGGGCGACCCGTGGTGTCGCACGCGTACGGGGTCTCGCGGGGGTCGTCAGAGTCGGTGGCCGTGATAAGGTATGGCTGCTCAACTGGGTACCACTCCCTTAACGTTCCCTCAACTGCTTCGTACACTGCCCTCTCAGCGTCTCGGTGTGTTGGCGTCGTCGGTGGTAGATGACGGCTCGCCGGGCCGCAGCTACTGCTAGTTGTCGGTCCTTCCAGCCCTGCGCCGGTCCCCTCCAGTCCCGTGTCTTCATCCACTCTGCCACCTCAACGTCGCGGACGTCTTCTTCTTGCTCATCCTTGATTTGAGGGGCGTCAGGTCGAAGTGGGGGACTCGTAAAGAGTCCGATAGCTGTACGAAGCCGAGTAATTTCGGCCTCGGTGTAGGGGGCGGTGTTGAGGCGGTCGCCGTTGGGGTTGATGAGCCAGTATGTGGCGGGTTGGTCGGGGTCTTCGACGTCGTAGATGGACTGGACGTTGGCGAGGGCTGCGCGGAGTTCTTCATGGGTGAGGCTGTCAACGAGACGGGCAGCGAGAGGGGTGGTAGAGGCGGAAGTGGAAAGAGACATTTGGATTGGAGTGGATGGTCCAGTGTGGAAAGATGGGGTTTCGGTCGTGGTTCGCCCCCTTCTTATAACTATCCTTCTTGCTTTCGTACTCCGTTTATACTCCGCTAGGGCTTCGTCAGCAAATACGTCATTCTCGTTGACCCACTGATTCTCCGAGTCTGGGTATCCTTTCCATTTCACGAGGTATTGCAATTTCCTGCTTCGGCCGAATTGTCTGGAGTCTAGAATGCGCTCCACTTCATATTCCTCTTCTCCATCCACTAGATCTGGTGGCGGGCGTTGGAAGTTTTCCCCATGTAGGGGCGTCTCGCGATAAGGCGTGAGTAAGTCGATGTGAAATACGGGGTGAATACTCCACTGCGTGGGAAGCTCCAATTGATAATTGACTGGCGATAGGACGCGCGTGATTTTGAATGGGCCGTGCCGTCGTGCCGCCAGCTTGGCGGTAGGTTGATTGGTTCGTAGGTGTCGTCCTTCTAGCCATACTTGATCCCCTACTTGGTATTTGGGTGTACTCCGATGTTTGACCCATAGCGATTGTGCCTTTTTGATAAGGTTCTGGGCCTCTTTCCGTGCTTCTCGGAATTGCTGGAGTCTCGTGAGCACCTGTGGGATAGGGGATGGCTTATCGATCCAGTCAGCGCGTGGGTCGTATCCCATCATGAGTGAGAAAGGGGACTTCCTTGTCGCCTCGTGCGGCCAATTGTTATGCGCGAATTCCGCCATTGGCAGGAATCGCGCCCAATTGTCTTGGCGTTCGTTGGTCCAGAACCGTAGGTATTGTTCCAGCCATTGATTGGTTCTTTCCGATTGTCCGTCGGTCCGGGGGTGATATGCCGTGGAGATATTTTGGTAGATGCCGAGGATTCGGCATAATTCGCGTGTGAACTTTGATGCGAATCTCGGGTCTCGGTCGCTGATAATTTTTGCCGGTAATCCGAATCTCCGAAACACATGAGTGACATACAGTGCAGCGGTTTCTTCCGCGGATATTTCCTCGTTGCAGGGGATGAACACTGACGCTTTGGTGCAGTCGTGGTCAGTTACGGTGAGGATCGAGTCGTATCCTTGTGACTCCGGTAGCTTAGTGATGAAGTCAAGGGCAATGACTTCGAATGGCTTAGCGTCGGGTGTTGGTGTGATGGGCATTAGTGGGGCTCGCATCGGGCGGTTGTTAACCTTGTGGCGTTGACATTCCGCGCAGCCTTGAACGTACTCCGTTATTTGTTTCAGCATATTCGGCCACCAGTGACTTCGTTCGATGATTCTCGCCGTTCGCTTGATTCCCGGGTGGCCGTATACTGGGGGGTCGTGGTGGTTGGCAATGATGATGCGGATTTCTTTCGGTCCTCCGGTGACTACTTTTGCGCCTTGGTGGTACCAGATTCCGTCGACTTTCTTGAGTTTGTGTGGGTCTACCCAGGGCCGTAGGGTGTCTTCATCTTGTGCGTGGTCTTCCGGTGATTGCGTGGTGACGGTTCGTACGAATACCTTCTCAGGTAAGACGACGACCCCTTCGTTGTCCCTTTCCCCTCGGTCGTAGTCGGGTCTTCGCGATAGAGCGTCTGCGCGTCCGTTGTTGGTCCCCTTGATGTGGTGGATCTCGAAATCGTATTCCATGAGCTCTAGGACTTCTCGGGCTACTCGGCGACTTATCTTCTGCGGTGTCTTCCAGTGTGTAAGGTTGAGGTGGTCGGAGAAGATTTTAATTTTGTGTGGTGAGCCTGCCAGGAATGGTCTCCAGTGTCGCAGTGCCTTGACGATCGCCAGGAGTTCCAAGTCATAGATGTCGTAGTTGCGTTCTGCTTCGTTTAAGGTGGCCGAGAAGTAACCGAGGGGGTGTCTTTTCCCGTCTTGCTTCTTCTGTAGGAGCACTGCGCCTACTGCGTATCCCGATGCGTCTACTTCGAGTTCGAATTGGTCTGTCAGCGTGGGATGTGCGAGTACTGGTTCGCTTGTGACTAGGCGTTTGAGGGTTTGGAAGGCCGTTTCTTCGTCTTTGCCCCACGTCCACTCTGCGTCTTTGCGTGTGAGTTTGTTGAGGGCTCGTGCGTATGTAGCGAAGCCGCGAATGAAGAGGCGGTAAAAGTTGCAAAAGCCCAGGAAGGAGCGTACGTCTCGTACCTTCGTGGGTGTGGGCCAGTCGCGTATGCCGGCAATTTTTACGGGGTCCATGCGAGTCACCCCCTTTTCAAGAATTACCCCCAGGTAATCCATTCGCGGTTGGTGGAAGGTGCATTTGGACGGTTTGAAGTATAGGTCATGGTCCAGTGCTACTTGAAGTACTGCGCAGACGGCGTCGATGTGCGCTTGAAGGCCTGCGTGTTCCCGCGTTGCGATCCCTATGTCGTCCATGTAGACGCGGATGATCGTTCCCATTGCCGCAAAGACTCGGATCGTGTCGCCTAAGATGTCATTCATCATGTTCTGGATTGTTGCCGGTGAGTTTGTAAGTCCAAAGTATATGACGAGGGGTTCGAATAGCCCGTATTTTGTTTTGAACGCGGCCTTGTGTTCGTCGCCTACTTTGATTCGTACGTTGTTGTACCCCCAGCGGACGTCGAGTTTGGTGAATATGTGCCCGTCTCCGAGGTCGTTGATAAGTTCCGACATGAGAGGTAGTGGGTATTGGTTGCGCACCGTGCAGGCGTTGATTCGCCGGTAGTCTTGTACTGGTCTCAGTTTTCCGTCTTTTTTCTTGATAAAGAAGAATGATGAGGCGTAGGGTGACTTTGAGGGTCGGATGTAGCCTAGCTTGAGTTGTTCGTCTAGCCATTCGCGTAGTTGTCCATCTTCGTCTTGTGACATTGGATATACTTTACAGTCAATACTGGGGGGTGTGCCCGGTTTAAAGTCGATTGCGTGGTCCCAGGGTCGTGATGGTGGAAATCGGTGGGAGGCTTCCTCGCTAAAGATCTTCGCGAAACGCTGATATGGTTCTGGGAGGGCTTCCACAACGGTGTTCTGGTTAGCTGCGATGGCAAGTTCGGTAGCTGTGGTACGTATCTGGCACTCCTCTTCGAGCTCTTGGACAATGTTTTCGGCTTCGTCTTGAGTCATTGCGCTGGCGATAGTAGTTTGCGCTTCTGCGGGGTTGATTGATCGAAGCACTACCGGGAGGGTTTCCTCGTGGATGGTGGCGTGCGCCCAACTGATAGTTGGTTCGTAGGTTGCTAGCCAGGGGTATCCGAGCACCAGGTCTTCGTTTCCTATGTCGGTGACGAGGAATCTCATGACCTTAGAGATGTTGTTGGTCTGGACGTCTAGATCGATGAAGTGCGTAATGGACCCAGCTTTATTTTCCGTGTTGTCAATGTTCCAAATTTTCTTTGGTTTCTCAAGGGTCTGTAACCCGAGGCCCATGCGTTTGGCGAACGCAGGTCTTATGAAATTGTCGGTGGCTCCTGAGTCAACGAGCCCTTTAATGTCGGCCATAGAGTAACTTGTGCGAATCGAGACTGGAATTCGAAGCGAACGATAGCGAGTCATGATTACAGAGTTACAATTGACTGCCCTCACCCAGGCCGATGGGTTCAGGCGTCCTGAAAACCCTCTTGGGTCCAGAGATCCTTGAACACGAGGTCCTTGACCTCGTCACTAGCTCCCCTCAGTGTTTCCATCCATCCCTTAGCTTGTTCTTCGGGCGTGGTTTCTGTGCGTCGTGCCGTTACTGGTTCTTGGCCGTAGTAATTCGTTTCCACACTGCGACTTGTGCTCGTGCGTGGTTGGAACGGTTGCCTTGGCTTCCTAGGGCGTGTGCAGTCGCGTGAGAGGTGGCCTGGGTTGTTACAGTTGTAACATATCACTTCCCTCATGTCGCGGCGTGGCCCGCTTCCCCGATTCTGTCCTGGCCCTCCTCTTGGTGAGAAAGGCGGTTGCTGGTTTCCGCGGTTTGGATTGCCTACTTCTGCGAGGCGTGCGCGTGTTCTATCCGCCGATGTATCCATGGCGTTCGGATCATAGCACGGTGGTGGGAACCTGGGCGGTGCCCATTGCGGGGCGTATCCTCGGTTCTGCTGAGGTCGTGATGCTGGGGTGTTGCGGGGTGTGGCGGTGAGCCCTAGGCGTGCGCGTAGGTGGATGTATTGCTTTTGCCTGCGCAGTGCTGCCTCCTTCCACTCATTGAAGGTTTGTGGGTCGTCTAGTTCGTATATTTTGGTGAATAGAGCTCTCGGAAGACCCGCCGTGAATCGGTCCAGTGTTTGGCGGTCGTTAAGGCGATAGTCAGCCTTCCGCGCCAATTGTTCGAAATTGGTGACGTACGAATCAATATCGTCGCCAACCATCTTGAACCCCTTAGCCAGCGTTGCTTGCGCCTGCTCCTGCTCGAGTACGTTTGAGAAACGGTCCGAGAACCCCGCTGTCAGGGTGTCCCATAAGAATGGGTCGTATCGGCTTCGTCCCTGGTGTAGCTCGTTGTTGAGCCACTGGAGAAATCCGAGCGTCCAGTTGGATACTCGGGGACCTTTGATGAAGCCTAAGAACAGCAAGCATCGCCGGTAGACGTTGGTCATGATCGGCGCCTCTGAATTTTGTCCCCAGTATATGTGCCACTGTGTGAGGAACGATTCGTACTCATCTCGATTTCCGTCGAATATGGTCGGGGTTTCTCCCACTAACTTGTCTGACCCGTGTGGTGCTCCCGGTGCTGGTCCCGCTGCTGGCGGTGGTGGGGGTGGTGGTCCTCCACCAAAGGGGTCTCCTCCTCCTCCTCCTCCGAATTGAGGTTGTCTTTCTCCGTGCGGCGGTCTCCTGTCTCTTGGTGGTCCTTGACCAAAGGGTCCTCCACGCCTTCTGGGTGGTGGGGGTCCCCCTGCGCCTGGTGGTGGGTCGGGGATGTCTGGGCCTACCGCTCTGAAGATGGCCGCATCGTCTGCGGTCATACGGTGTCCTGTTGTTGGGTTGATGGGGCGCAGGTAGGATTCTGCTTCTTCGGTAATTCTTCTGGCTTCTTCGAGGGCTAGATCCTCTTGGGTGATTGTTGCTGTTGCCATGTCTGCGGGTGGGCGTACTTCGATATTTTCAGGTTCGTTGATGCGTAGGGACTCAGCTGTCTGTATTATTTCCCCCACTTCGGATTCTTCGTCGTTGTCGGTTTCTTCGTCGTCTCCGCTAGTTTCTGATGGTGCCGGGGTTCTTGGTTCGGACGTGCTGGGTTCTTCTTCGGGTTGTCCGTCTATGCGTCCCCACTCTTCACGTGTGGGTAGGTTCCTTGCGTCGATGTCGCAGTTGTAGTTTCTTCCTGCGGGTCGTACTGCGTCGTATCGGTTGTCTACGGGGTTCCAAGTGATCTCGACCCAGCACAAATTGTCAACATTGAACTCAACGGGGCGGTATCGGGTTGGCCCCGACGCGAAGTCTACGAAGTACCCTGTTTCTCCTCGGTATTCTCTCCACCTAGCGGCTCCTAGGAATTGTGTTGGTACGTTGCGGTCTCCTCGTCGTTCGAGGGAATAAGCTTGGAAATTTCTCCACTGGTCTCGAGTTGTGAACGCCACGATGAAGGGATCTTGGTCTTAATGTAACGCCACCACTGGCATTAGTCCGACTTGGACACGAAAGGGTGTTCACGACTTAGCAGAATATCTCTTCAAGGTCACGTGACCTGTCTCCGAGACACACGGCGCTTGCGGGCACGTGATCTGAGCGTACACTAGGGCAGGTCGTGCCACTAGGTAGTCCGATGATTGATAAAGACGACTTGCTCGGAGAGAGACAAGCGAAGCACACGTAAAGAGACAGATGAGAGTGGTGAATTGAAGAAGACCAAGATGGCGTATCTTGGTCTTATCGAGCCACTATTTGTACATGTACGAGGATGCTTTAAAGCTCCTCTCCAATCCGAGACAACGAGTAGCGTAAGTAGCTCGAACCCTACTACTGCTATCCTAGGAATGAGTCATAATATCGTTTACATGTGATACTACGACTTGCTGACTGATGATGAAGTCCATGACACATTACTACTTACTAACGTGGTCACATTCGTAAGTAAGAGTCCGTTCTCGCGATCGTGACATGAAACACTAGAAGTCGAGTCTGAAATGTGAGACAACGATCGAGAAACTGAGAATTCTCTGAGGCTTTTCTTATTGATGGCACGATTGGTGGATTGTGACATACACCCCTCTCTTGATTGATTCGTCCTCGAATCATTTTGGTCTTCCCTACGGGCATTGGGGTAATCATAGGCACAGTTTCATGGGTTTTTGCACGAAGTCGAGATGACAGTTTTCGATAGCTCTTTCAAGAGCTCCGACTGGATTTGGATATGTATGCAACGTTTCAGGTTTTCGGGGTGCATGCCAATCTCGATCTTCAGAAATTCGAGTGTGCAGTCTATGGTGCAGCGTGTGTGGGGTGGTGAGGTTGAAGGACAGGCTGCACGGAGCTGTCCATGTTTGTGTTGTGGGTTGCTGGCCTCCAGGGGCCTGCGTCAGGTCGTGGTGCGTCGTTCTGTTGGTATCAGGTCGTCGCAGCATGTTGGCTCTTTGCGGTGCTGGCCGGGGCGCGGTGTCTGGTGCCGTGGCGGATCCTTGTGATGTCAGGGATCTGACGCGTGGTTGGTGTTGTGGTCTGTGCGGGGCTGTGTGTGCGGCAATCTCATTGGGGTCGCACGGTTGTTCAAGGGCGTGTTGGGGGAACATTGCGGGATATTGTCGGTTTGGTTGAGTCTGGGAAGTCGTGCTCGGAGTTGAAACCGAGACTGGCAAGGTTTTTACCCCCCTCTTAGGATGGTTGTCTTCCACGACAACCAGAGAAGGTCGAGAGGCACAGCAGAGCGGCGGGGAGGATCGAAACGTGGACACAGGGGACGGAGAAGAGGGACGTGACGCAGTTGAATAGCAGGGTGACAAGGGAGACGGTGCGGAGGAACGAGGGTGGAGGGTCAGGCCCGAGGCAGGGGTCGAGCTCGAACGATTGGAGTTGACGGAGAAGGTGTTGAGAGGAGGCGAGATGAACGACTGCGGGGCAAGGTGCAAGGGCAAATCGGGGTCAGCGAATGCCTGGCAGATGGCGCGAGGCGACGAAATTGGGAGAGATCAACCAGACGAGACCGAGCAGCGCAGTGCGGGGGGGTGATCAGGGTCGAAAACCGGTGGGGAGATGGAGACCGGGCGGCGAGTGGAACGATGCTGCAAAGCATGAGGAGAGGTCCAATCGGAAGGATGTTGTCAAGAACATGGAATGTGTGATCATGGGGAACTAGGCGAAATTGGGTCGGGGGTTTGCGGGCGAGGTGCTGTACGTGAGAGTCTAGGGGGTCGGGATGTACCTTGGTATGCGGGACCTAACACATACTGAGGGAGGTCGTTTTCCCAGTGTTGAACGACCTCGGCCCACTTGTTGGCTTCACTCAACGCAGCAAGGTTGTCTGGAGTCAGCCAGTCCAATGGAATCAGGGGCCATGGAGTGCCTAGATCAGCGGGGGTCTGCAAGTCGAGCTCAGAAGGCAATCCTTCTGCAGCGTCTTCGCACGGTGTTTCTTTGGCATGCGTCAGTGGTACGGTGGTGGTACTGGGCTTCGATAGGGGTGTTGCAATGAATGGCGGCGTGTTGAGGGGTAGTACGGGGCTGTCAGAGATCTCTCTGTTGCTGGGCGAAAGGGGTTTAGGGGTCGTGTCGATGGACGGTAAAGGGGATTTGAGACTCCACATCTTCGTGAATTTGCGAACGAACTCGTCCCAGAGTTCTTTGCCGAACGAGACAGTTTCTGGACGTCTGATCAAATTAGTACACTTGGCTTTCCAGAGTGTCACAATAGGCCCTTCTATCAATCCGAGCATGGTGTGAATACGCAGAACGGGGTCAATCATATAGGGGTGATGTCGGTTCAAACGTCTGCAACATTTGAAATCTTTCAGGAACTGACAGGCAGTTAGTCATTCTCTGGTGAATGGAGCTGGGGGGAAGTGTAGAGGTATTTCGTGGGTCGCCATAGTGTCGCACTTGTCCGTTGTTCCTTACTGAGGATTTTGGGGTTTCAGGGGTGAGAGTGTTCCTCTCTAATGGTTCTCTGATTCTCTTGGGGTCATGGTGGTGAAGGCGTGGCCTTCCGGGTCCAGGTTCTGGGTTCTGTTGGCCTTCGTTGAAGGTTCCGGCCTCCTGGGTCGCTGGGTCTCGGTGTGGTCGGGCTACGAATACCGACGGGGTCTTGGGTTTGCGAACTATGGGGTCAGGCTACGAATACCGACTGGGTCTCAGGGCTGTGAACTGCGGGGTCGGGCTATTAATACCGACGGGGTCTCTGGCTTCCGTTGGTCCTCGGCGAGGGTTCTGGTTCTGGGTCACGGGGATGGAAGCGTGGCTTCCCTGGGTCTGAGTCTTGGTCTCGGTGCTTTTCCAGCTTGCCGACAGCGTCAGGAGTCACAGACAGGGGTTGCGGGGTACTCGGGGATCTCAGGATACTCAGGGGTCTTCCTAACAGGCCGTGGCGAAACTGCGCCTCCTGTTTCGGTGGTCTCAGGGTTCTCGGGTTACTCGGGGTTCTTCCTAGCAAGCTGTGGCGAAAACGCGCCTCCTGTTTCGGTGGTCTCGGGGGTCTCGGGGTATTCGGGGTGGGACAACGTCTCCTAGTAGGCCGTGGCGAAACACGCCTCCTACGTCAGCAGTGACATTCCTAACAAACTGGGGGCCCAACTCTGTGAACTGCGCACAAGTTGGTAGGGGATGGTTCTAGTCTTATTTCACGATCCAAGAGGTGGGCTCACGTCTGCGACGCTACCACTTTGTCGTAAGGGGGACTACTGGGGGATCGTGCAGGGCCTGGGCTTGATACCGGGTTGCGTACAACAGGGAGGGGCTCTATACCCTCGGAGATGCGCTTGAGCCACCAAGCGGAGTGTTTTCTATTACTAGCTAGACAAAGCCTTCTTGAGCCACCAAGAGAAGTGCTGCCAATATAGCTTGGCAGAGCCTAAGTGTAAGACTACTTGTCCTTCAGCAAAGGGCAAGAGAATGGAACTAGATTGCAAGACAAGGGACAAGACTAGAACGGAGAATACAGACAGTACTACAGGCTTCTTAAATATCTTACAGAAAACCCATTTTTCTGTGCTTTTCTACTATTTTCCTGGGGACGCGTAAGCAAGGTAGACTGCGCACGTCAGTCTGTCGTGACAATTGCGTGATTCATGCGCAGTTGAGATTCTTTGAAAGGAAACGAGAAGCAGAAACTTGAAACACTAGAAGTCAAGTCTGAAACGTGAGACAATGATCGAGAAACTGAGAATTCTCCAAGGCTTTTCTTATCGATGGCACGATCAGTGGATCGTGACACCCTTAGACCAGGGATCCCCGTGACTTATTTCCTGTCCCTTCATGGATCAGTGGACCTCCCTCCAGACGTTGCAGCCTATCAAGTACATCTGTATCGCAATGAACGCGTGGCTGCCCCATACCACTCCTTCTTCATACTCGACAGCACCTCTTGGGCCAATGCCAAATACATCGACAGGATCCCTCCAGGAGTCATTCAACTAGAAGACCTTCACACTTACTTCAGGAGAGACGAGAGCCTTCAGCCTCATCCCGCCTTCTATCCAGAGACCTTTGCTAACCGCAACTTCTGACTCTCAAGGATTGCCACTAAGCAAGAAGCCTAAGTCAGGCAAGCGTCCGTGGTAGACGTTACATGTAGGAAGTATATTGTCAAGAACTGGATTAGAAGCAGCCAAATGTGGGAGATTTGGTGGGTCGGAATGTGCAAGGGGGTCTACACTGTGCTGGAGGGCAAGGGCAGTGGATGGGGAGGTAGAGGAAAGAGGAGAGGTGGATGTCGAAGTTGCAGATGTAGGGCGGGGTATTATCATACCAGAGGTGACAAATGCATCAGAGGTCGCTGGATCTGGAGAGGTGATGGGAATGGAAAGGTTCTCGGTGGTCGTCTCATGAGCAGTCTGGGGGTAGAAGTTGTCAAGCTGTGGCACATCCGTAATGCTTTCGTCGGCATGGGGTGGAGCGGTCACAGACAAGGACAGGTACATCGGGATTGGCAATGGAAGCAGGGACTAGCGAGGCAATGCGAGAAGAGGACGTGGAGGTAGAGCCATTGTGGGCATGAGGTGTCAAGTCCGGACGGTGGCCGGGGACATTACACAATGGATATGTGGACGGGTGCCACTGACCCGAGCCTAATGGGGCGGTATTGGTCTCTCGATGTAGAGCGATGTAGACGTATTGAATTGGATAGAGGATAAGCCACGTCATCTGCCGACTGTTGTATTTACACACTTCAAGAAAGATTTGATTCCAGAGAGAACAGAACTCATGTTGCAGATCGTGTGACGTATCTTCTACATTGAATTTCGAAGCCGCTTCTAGAATTTTCGAAAACTCGTCCTCTGGCCAGGGCGCTTCCCCGAAATGGTTAAATTGCTGGCGAGTAATGTGAATCAAGATGGCAAGTGACAGGCTGTCACCGTATGCGGCGTAGTTTCGGAGGATAGGTTCTTGTATGCTCAGTGCATCGGAGGTGAGGAGAAACCAAGAGTCATTGCGCCTCTGCACTTTCACAATGGTCATGCAGACTGCAGCTGCCAAATTAGTATTATTGCCCCCGTTCTTGTCCCATCCATTCATAATCTGCACAGTTTCAGTGGCCATTAGACCACCATATTGGTATCTAGACAAAATCTTGTCAAAGACATGAAATACCCCGGGAATGTGTGCGGGATCGGAAGCCTTTGCGCAGATGATGGCCCTCTGGTCTTTGACATGCTCAGGTAGCAAATTGGATGAGAAAGTGACATCCAACAACCCCATTAATGCGGTCGAAAGTTTCTTCTTTTGCTCTCCTGTGAGACTGGGCAGAGGGTCGACGAGGACGTTAGAGTTGCGAAAGCCAGGTAAGCCAGGAAAAGAAGTGCTCCAGTTCGTGGTCTTTGTCCAAACTGTCAAACGTCCACATCAAGGCGCGAGTATCAATTGCTGATGGTGCATTCAGAGCAGTTTCCTCGGCTGTCCTCCACATGCCTTGCACAAGCAGTTTGCGATAGCTTTTTTCCAGGGATTCAAGCGATGGTAGAATTGAACACTAAGACATTCCAACAAAAAGAACCTCCGAAGAGCCCGAAAAATGGCATATAAGATCCCGGTGACAATGTACCGTGCTGGTAATGAGAGTGGGGTGTGGTATGGGCTGTCACGACGTATGATCGGGACGAATGTGATGCATCCGTACAGAGCAGTGCAAACCCCGACCCATGACACCACCGACTTGAAAATAGTCAGATCAATGTTCCATAGGAACACAGAAATCCCAGCAAAGAACAGGAACAAAGAAACGTGCAGCAGCGTCGGCAATGCTTCAACCGCCCACGGAAGGAGAAACTTGTCGATGCCTTCAGCAAAGAATGAACGGATCCTTGCTCGCTTGTGTGGGCTGTAACGCGGCTGAGTGACCTAGAGGTATCGTCTTGCCCACTGCTGAAGCAACGTCGCGAGTAGTGCACAACTGATACTGATGACCAAGCTCAAGAACAAGAGCGTGTTCACCCAAACAGCAAAGTTTGGCAGAGTAAACGGGGGTGGGGAAGTAGGGAGGGAACCCGAAACGTTGGACCCAGGGTCGGCGAGAGTCTGATATATGTTTGCGAGGTAGAAGTTGGAAGTGTCTTGTGGGTTCGGTTGAATGTCCTGAATGGTTACTGAGATCAAGGACGCGACAGCAGCAGAGAATAAACTGGTCTATGAGAGGTGAGTCCTGGAAGCGCTGCATGGCATTGGAAGGCAGGGGACGCACAAAGATGAGAATGCCATCAGCATCTGCCGCCCATCCTTTGGCCATCTTCTTGTCTTCTTCCGTCGCCATTTCAAGATACATAGAGAAAATAGGCCCTGAACCATCGACAAAGTTAGATGTTCCCTAGGTGTTCCTGAGCCGGTGCCTGAGTGGGGTGGATACCGGTGGTCACCTATGGGAGTGGCAGTAGTGGGTGAGAACAGCAAGGATAGAGACAAGTCACAAGTAGGAGTTGCGTACCTCTGCCCTGTTGAAGCGCAGAACTAACGAGCGAAGGGTTAATAGCAAAAGAGCTAAACAGACAAGTTACTTCAGAGGTTGAAGAAACTCTATTGATACTACTACACACCTAAACAGACAAGTTCTAAGGAACGTCTATGAGTAAAAGGTAGTGAGGGGTAAAGAGAAAGGAACATACACTTCAGAGGGTGAAGGAACTCTGAAGTGTAGAGGCGTAAACAGCAGTCCTTATATACAGGACGCTTAGCTAAGAATGGTCTGTGCGCACAGGTGATCCAAACACAATACAGGTGGTCTGTGCGCCAGAGGGAGAAATGCCATTGGAGGGCAGAGAACAATAACTGCTTAAAGCAGACAATACCGGTATCTTAACAATGGAGAACAATAGGAGCCATATACGACTATGACAATAAAGATAAACAAAAGTGGTCCGTAAGAGTCCGGCCAAGTCCAAATTAGTCCATAAGGGACAGATACCGTATTTAGTATATGGGATGACTCAATCATATCCCACGAGACATGTGACTTGATTCAGTTGCATCTCAACATGCCTGGGCCAATAACTGCCCTGGTCACATCTGCACTCTCAACAACTTGGGACATTGAAGTTTATGGAGTTCGTTATGGATACGGAAGATTGAAAGTAACTGCTCTTAGCCAGTTGTAAAGCACCCCACGTGTAGAAGTCGTATGGCACCACGAGCGCCACTGGTAGTTGGTTGGCCGTGGTTGGGGTGTTATTTGGCTTTATTGTGTCGAGGTCCAAGTCTACTACACACCATAATCGCGATTGTACAAAAAATATCCAGAGCAGCCGCCGTCAGCAATATTCGCGGAGGACATCCTTGAAAATGACGTACATGGGTGCTCGGCCTTGCCTCGAGCGAAATACAGATCGCCGAGCTTGCGAGGTAACTTACTCT